>JACXGI010011443.1:0-17850 GCA_016801175.1 Esox masquinongy | reverse complement strand
TACATGTTTGAATAGTTGGCAGATGCTTCTTTCCAAGCCACTTACAGTAATGTATACAGACATTTTGTCAATTTTTGTGCCCTATTGCTCTCTCTCCCATACCTTTCTTTTTCTCACTCTGCAGCGATTTCTTGAGTTGTCAGAGTTGTAGGGTTCAGAGACTCCTGTTTCTAAGGTACTACTCTTTATTTAGAGTCTGTTCCTCTCTGCTCCACTTTCTCCTGAATAATAGATAGCTAGCATCTATGATGCGATTGCCGTGTAGGCACTTTGGGAGAGTGGTGTATGTGTGTTGCAATTCTGTCAGGTGTTGTACCCCAAAATACCCATCCATAGCATATACATTGGGTATAGAAAGTCACCACCTCACTTTTTTCTCTTTTTGTTGCCTTACAGCCTGAAATTAAAACACATGAAATTAGACTTTTCCTGGATTTATTTACCCACAATATCCAAGTGAAAAAAACCAAAAAATTAATTAAAATGAAAACAGTATTATACACTATTTGGATAAGTGAACACCCCCCTTAGAATTGCAATTGCAGACTTGCTGAGGTATAACCAACCACCTTCCAGATCAACAATCAAGCTAATTAGCTTACATCTGTGCAAATTTTAGTGACTTTGAGTAGTTCAGAATAAAAGCAGTTGTTCATAGAGGACTTCACTGCTTAATAGTGCAATTCAAAGCAAAGAATCCTCTACTGGCAGAAGGGTACTTTAAAAAGATCTATAAGTTCAAGTTGTGGAAAGGCTTAGTCTATCCCAAGGAGCATAGTTAAGTACCAATATTAAGAAATGGAAGGTGTATTACATTACCCGATCTTGGATAGATCAGGTTGTCCCTTCAAACTGGATGAGACTGATCAGACAGGCTACAAAGAAGCCAATTGCAACTTTGAAGGAGCTTCAGGGTTTTATGGCAAAGACTGGTCAATGTGTGTCTGTGACCACAATGTAACAGTATTTCCACAAATTCGGCCTCTATGGGAGGGTGGCAAGAAAAGAAAACAATCATAAAAGTCAACATTAAATCTTGTTTGAGCTTTGCCTAAAAACACATTGTAGAATGCTAAAGTGGCAAAAAGGTGCTGTGGTCAGCTGAGAGTAAAATCGAACATTTTGTCTTGAGTGCAAGATATGTCTGAAAATGGGAAGATGGTTCACGTTTCAACATGGCAATGACCCAAAGCCCACTGCCAAAGCAACCATACCGTGGCTGAAGGCCAAGAAGGTGAATGTCCTTGAGTGGTGTAGTCAGAGCCCCCACCTAAATCCCATTGAGAATCTCTGGAACGACTTGATGTTTAGGTGTGTAAAGTTAGTAGAAACTTATTCGAAGAGACTCATGGCTGTAATTCAAGGAAAAGGTGGTTCCACCAAGTATGAACTCAGGAGGCTGTATGCTTATCGAAATAGGGCATTTTGCTGATTTAATTTGAAATAATTTTCAATTTTTTTTTCTTTTCACTTATTGTGTTTACAGTTGTGCTTATAGGTTTGCATACCCTGGCAGAAATTGTGACATTTTGGCATTGATTGGGAAAATATGACTGATCATGCAAAAAAACTGTTTTTTTAAGGATAGTGATCATACTGTTTTTTTAAGGATAGTGATCATATATTATCAGCCATTTATTATCATAGTTGTTTGGCTCCTTTTTAAATCATAATGATAACAGAAATCCCCCAAATGGCCCTGAGCAAAAGTTTACATACCCTTGAATGTTTGGCCTTGTTACAGGCACACAAGGTGACACGCACAGATTAAAATGGCAATTAAAGGTTAATTTCCCACACCTGTGGCTTTTTAAATTGCAATTAGTGTCTGTGTATAAATAGTCAATGAGTTTGTTAGCTCACATGTGGATACACTGAGAAAGCTAGATACTCAGCCATGGGGATCAGAAAAGAACTGTCAAATGACCTGCGTAACAAGGTAATGGAACTTTATAAAGATGGAAAAGGATATAAAAAGACATCCGAAGCCTTGCAAATGCCAGTCAGTACTGTTCAATCACTTATTAAGAAGTGGAAAATTTGGGTTCTCTTGATACCAAGCCAAGATCAGGTAGACCAAGAACGATTTCAGCCAAAACTGCCAGAAGAATTGTTCGGGATACAAAGAAAAACCCACAGGTAACCTCAGGAGAAATACAGGCTGCTCTGGAAAAAGATGGTGTGGTTGTTTCAAGGAGCACAATACGACGATACTTGAACAAAAATGAGCTGCGTGGTCGAGTTGCCAGAAAGAAGTCTTTACTGCACTAATGCCAAAAAAAAGCCTGGTTACAATATGCCCGACAACACCTTGACACGCCTCACAGCTTCTGGCACACTGTAATTTGGAGTGATCAGACCAAAATAGAGCTTTATGGTCACAACCATAAGCACTATGTTTGGAGAGGGGTCAATAAGGCCTATAGTGAAAAGAATACCATCCCCACTGTGAAGCATGGTGGTGGCTCACTGATGTTTTGGAGGTGTGTGAGCTCTAAAGGCACGGGGATTCTTGTGAAAATTGATGGCAAGATGAATGCAGCATGTTATCAGAAAATACTGGCAGACAATTTGCATTCTTATGCACGAAAGCTGTGCATGGGACGCTCTTGGACTTTCCAGCACGACAGTGACCTTAAGCACAAGGCCAAGTTGACCCTCTAGTGGTTACAACAGAAATAGGTGAAGGTTCTGGATTGGCCATCGCAGTCTCCTGACCTTAATATCATCAAGCCACTCTGGGCAGATCTCAGACATGCAGTTCATGCAAGACGACCAAAGATTTTGCATGACCTGGAGGCATTTTGCCAACACGAATGGGCAACTATACCTCCTGCAAGAATTCAGGCCCTCATAGACAACTACAGCTCCAGAAAAATTAAGAGACCACTGCACCTTTTTCTTTCCTTTCCAAAAAAGTTGAAAGTTGCATTGGTCTCTCAATTTTAACCCTTCTGTTCCTCACTCAAAACCTTCCTTTTCGACTTTTTTGGAAAGGAAAGAAAAAGGTGCAGTGGTCTTTTAATTTTTTCCAGAGGTATGTTACAAAAGACTGCATGCTGTCATTGATACTAAAGGGGGCAATACACAGTGTTACGAACTAAGTGTATGCAGACTTTAGAACAAGGGTCACTTCATTTTTTCTTTGTTGCCATGTTTTGTTTTATGATTTGGCCATTCTGTTATAACCTACAGTTGAATATGAATCCCATTAGAAATAAAAGACATGTGTTTTCCCTGCTCACTCATGTTTTCTTTACAAATGGTACATATATTCCCAATTCTCCAAGGGTATGCAAACTTTTGAGCACAACTGTAAATAAAAAAGTTAGATTTTATGTGTTTTATGTGTTTTCATTTAATGCTGTAAGGTAACAAAATGTGAACTTTTTGAAAGGGGGTGGTGACTTTCTGTATCCACTGTATGTTTCAACTCCCTCTCGTTGTCTATATATCCGGAAATGTTAGTTTCATGTTAATGGACGATGTCTGTTTGACTGAGTCTGTCCGACTCTGCCTGTCAGGCCTCAGTAAAATACCTTTTTTGTTTGTTTAACCATTGAATTACAAAAAATATACAGATCTATGAAATAAAAAAATGTGCTGTCTAAAATACACTAGATAAACTAATTTCTCTAATTTGAGAGTAGTTTTATTTATAGGATTATTCCACAAGTAATGCACAAAAAACAAAATGCAGTTTTAATGAATTCTGTAGATTTCCAGAGTTAGCCATTCCTGAGACCAGGATATTACAGAAAAATGGCTCAGAAATTCGGGGTTCCCTGAACATATCCGGCTTCTTTTGAGCAGATGAGAGAGTGACTGAGCTTTTGGTTCCAGATTGGCTGCTTTTGTTTATAATTTTGTTCACAGAAACAGCAGATGGAAGAGTCAAAACCTTAAATGCTGGGGAAGGTGGTGAGGTGTGCTTCTGGGGTAAAGCGTCATGCTTATCCCTTTTTCCTTTGTTGCCTAGATTTGCTTTTCTCGGGCCCTTTTATCATCTCCCTGATGAGGCCTGAATGGGGAAACGAGTGCCTGGTCAAGAGGTGGCAGCTGAGCTGCGTTCAAGACCCCCCTTTTGCAGCCCTAGCCCAATTGGTTCTCCTTCTAGCGTTGACCAGATGCTGATGCAGGAGAGGGCGCGTGTGTGCAAAAATAATTCTGTTAATAAGCAACTAAGGAGATTTTAAGATCCGAAACATGGAATGTTCTTGACTTATACAGTCAGTCACCTGACCTGAATCAAACTGAGTATGCTTTTTACTTGGTGAAGACAAGACTGAAGATAAAAATGCAATGAAACAAACAAAAGCTTAAGATGGCTGCATTACAGGTATTACCCATTATCCGATGATGTCTATGGGTCACAGACTTCAGACAGTCATCAAATGCACAGGATTTGCAACCAAGTACTAAATATGACAGCTTTATTTAAATCTGAAGTACATAAGGTTTTTGTATTAACACATTGCGGTTCTCTTAATCTGGATTATGGATGAATACCTACCATATCAGATGGTCCCAGGCCTGCATCTGAAAAACCTCTGTATACGGTGTACTCCTGCTAAGGAAAAAAGTGGTCGGCTCGTGCAGTGGCGGGAAAAATCTCCTGCGCACAGGAAGTGATGCGTTTGATGTATCAAACAAAGAGCTGAGGATAAAAACTATAAGGAAGTGACTACTCTCATTTTGTGGATCTAGCAGTGAGACAATTTTATAAAAAAATGGAATAAGTTCAGACTGTTGTTAGTAATTGGCTATAACTAATTACCTGGCAAAAACTATTGGCCAATTTGATTAACTAGCTAACCTTCTGTGGATAATGAGGCAAGCTGCCAAGGTAATTATGTAGCCGTCTGTATATGCTGTTTGCTTTGTTTACCAGCCCAGCTAGTAGTACTGTAATCAGAAAACATTACCAGGGCGAGTTTAGACTAGTAGCTACTGTAGCTACTGTATTCTCATGTTTCTCTATTTATCCTACATCAGATACATTTAGTTTAATTAATTTTAGTATTTAATTAAAATAATGGCATGTCAGTTTACCTGGTCGGATCAAGGTATATTTTTTAGATTAGGTGAATAAAGTGAACAGATAACGTGCAGGGCTTTAAGACTGAACAGATGTCACACCTGCAACAGGTGAGATTTCTGGGAAAACGATGCGGAAATACTTTCTTGAAAGTTACTTCAGCTTTAAGGTAATGTCAGTATTTTGGTCCCCATAACTATAGGGACTATTTATAAATGGGCTGCAATTCCTGTACAGTTTATGGATGTAAATACCCTCAAGGTAAAGTTGACAGACTGCCCTTTAACCTTTTCAGTCAAAATGCGCTGGAGTACAGAGACAAAACAACAAAATATCTGTTACCACAGACATACTACTGTATTAATGACAAACATAAGATATTTGGATAGAAATAAACCCAGCTCCACTGTAGGTTATTGACATAGAGGCCTGACTCTGTTTGGATTTTTTTAAACTGAGAAGACAACAGAATTTCCAGCATAATCATTTTCCATCTGTCTCTTTTGAGTTTGCCAATTTGAGTGTGTGTGTGTGAGAGAGAGATAGAGAGTGCTTGCATCTGTACCAATGTTTATTAACTTCCTAACTACATTATAAATAGAAAAGCCATTCTGTTGCAGAAATAATCATGGAAAAGAAGGGCAAACCAGTATGTCTGTGCCTATATGGGTATTATCTACAGTTGTGCTTAGCATCAAAGACAGCATGCAGTCTTTTGTAATAGTTGTCTATGAGACCCTGAATTCTTGCAGGACGTATAGTTGCCCATTCGTCTTGGCAAAATGCCTCCAGGTCATGCAAAATCTTTGGTCGTCTTGCATGAACCGCATTTTTGAGATCTCCCCAGAGTGGCTCGATGATATTAAGGTCAGGAGACTGCGATGGCCAATCCAGAACCTTCACCTATTTCTGTTGTAACCACTGGAGGGTCAACTTGGCCTTGTGCTTAAGGTCACTGTCGTGCTGGAAAGCCCAAGAGCGTCCCATGCGCAGCTTTCGTGCAGAAGAATGCAAATTGTCTGCCAGTATTTTCTGATAACATGCTGCTTTCATCTTGCCATCAATTTTCACAAGAATCCCCGTGCCTTTAGAGCTCACACCCCCCCAAAACATCAGTGAGCCACCACCATGCTTCACAGTGGGGATGGCATTCTGTAGGCCTTGTTGACCCCTCTCCTTGTTACGCAGGTCTTTTGACAGTTAATTTCTGCTCCCCATGGTTCAGTATCTAGCTTTCTCAGTGCATCCACGTGTGAGCTAACAAACTCATTGACTATTTATACACAGACACTAATTGCAATTTAAAAAGCCACAGGTGTGGGAAATTAACCTTTAATTGCCATTTTAACCTGTGCGTGTCACCTTGTGTGTCTGTAACAAGGCCAAACATTCAAGGGTATGTAAACTTTTGCTCAGGGCCATATGGGTGATTTCTACTATCATTATGATTTAAAAAGGAGCCAAACAACTATGATAATAAATGGCTTCATATGATCACTATCCTTAAATAAAAGACAGTTTTTTTGCATGATCAGTCATATTTTCCAAATCAATGCCAAAATGTCACAATTTCTGCCAGGGTATGCAATCTGATGAGCACAACTGTATCTGTTTTTTTTAGCCTTATTTTAGTTAACTGACAATGCATTCTCATTTATACAGTAGCAATGATTTGAGAGCAATTAGAGTTAACTGCCTTGCCAAGGGAGAAAAGTACAAATTTTTCTGGCGTTTGATCTGGAAACCGTTTTGTTGCAGGTCAGGTGCTCTAACTCGCTCTATATGACTCACTCTTCTCTCTGTTCTTCTCTCTTCCCTCTTCTTTCTTTGGGACTAGGTCAGAACCTGCACTTTACACGCAGAAATAATGTTCCGCTGTCACTTGCTGTGTTCTGACTCAATAACTAACTCATCAGTTTTTTTCAGTGGATGCATATTGTTGTGACATTGTGACAAAGAACAGGACAGGCTGCCATTTTGATGCTGTGTTTCATATGCACCAGGCTGAGTATAGAACAGTGCGAGAGACCAAGAGAGAGAAAGAGGGAGAGACAAACAATAAAGAGATAAAGATGTGGAGAGAATAGACAGACCACCTACTAGGCCGGAGATGGTGGCGTATTACTTTGTCGGATTTGCATTAGGTTGTGTGCGCATAAAGATGTTTGTGTGTGGTGTGTTGCTTGCTTGCTTAGTAGATTGTGTTTGTGTGGTGGTTTGTGGGTGTCTTTGTGTTTGTGTGTGTGTGTGTGTTGCTTGCTTCCAAGGCTGTGTGTTTGTGTGTTGCTTGAGTGTGTGTGGAAGACAAAATAGTTTTGGGGGGGTTGTGTGTGGCACATTGTGACAGGGGAGGGGGTGTGGGTGGTGTTTAAACAGGAAATGAGGGGAGTGGGTCTGCCTCATGGCTTCATGCTCAGATGGGAGGGATTACACACACACACACACACATACACACTGAATAGGCATTATAATGCTAAACCAGGTTGAGTCTGTTATCACTTGTCTGTAGATTTGTCTGTAGTTATTTTTTCCATAGATAGACCAATGCGGCTACATCTGTAGGGCATATCGTTACTTGGGAATTGTGCACGAGGTACAGTACCCAGAATATAAGTCTCATTAGATACATGCTGTCTGTTATGTCCACTGTTACACGGAACAAGTTGGGCTTTCAGACACACACACACACACACACACACACACACTCACAAATAGCAGTAATCCCCCTCGACATGCTAGGATTTGGGCAGAACAGGGATTTTCTTCTTCAAAGGGCAAGGACCACCCATCGGAACAACAGAACAATAGTGCTTGGAGCGCCGGGAGAGAGAAAGACACACAAAACACACACACACACAAACTGCTCTCCTCAGCTTCTAAGTGAGGATTTTGAGGTTATTTGTAAAGCTAAGCATTGGTCCCTTCGGACAGCAGATCACTCAGCCCTAAACCAACCCGGGGTCACCAATAAACCGCAATAAACACACACTGGTGCAAGACGAGGAGGGATAAAATATGAAGAATAAACAGAGGCTGAAGGATGGAGAGAGGAAAGGATGGAATGGTGGGGTAGAAGAAGGGTGGAAAAAGAGGGACCGTGCAGTGAGTGTCTCTGTAAGAGCTGCTAAGACAAGCATCAGAGTGTGGTGAATGTTTTACTGTGCCTTTTGCTGTGTGTTTGTGTCTGTTTACGCTTTGTACTCATGCTTTTGTGTTTTACAGTGTTTTTGTGTACGTGTGTTTTATTCGATTATTCTTTTGAGATAAAAAAACAAGGCTTTCTGCTTCATGTGGGTGATTCACAGGGAAATTAAAACTATTTGTTGCTTGAAAGCGGCTTTTGAAATCAAAGACAAAAGCTGGAAAAAAATTGTACTGTAGCTAAAAACACCAGACAGTGCTATGTCGCCTATTTGGATTAGCTCTCTTTCTCTTTTCATTTCCACAAAAACACTGCATTCATCTCCATCACATTTTGCATTTGATTGTGTCATGTTTGTGCTTTATGTATGTGGCAGAAAGGATATATTGGTGATTTGAGAAGGGATACATTGATCTACTATGTCTGTATGGAGTGTCTGTCTGCTAAAGAGAGAAGAGCACAAACTGCGTTGACTCATTGGAAGTACGTGATGTTTTCTCACTGGTAGTTTTCATGGAGTACGTAGGATCAGGTGTTTTTCCTGCTAAGCTCATTTAGACAGGAAAAACTCCAGTCCATAGTCAAACAATATGCAGATACAATCTTTCAGATAACATGATTCAAGAGCTCCCTCATAAATCAGGATTTTATGAATGTGGATGCATGATGTTTTTATTTTCAACTTCTATTTCCTGCTGTTTACAATCACCCATCAAACCTCATGGAACAGGTAGTGCTTGCTTTGCAGAATGGAGGAACCAAATAGGGTGTTTAAATCATATTCCAATATGACCCTCTTAGTAATGGCTTTTGTTCCGTCTCTGCTCTTTGTAAAAACACAAAATTGACCTCAGATCAGAGCTTTAGGAGTCACATTCTATCTACCATACTCTGTCCATCTAACATAACCATGAATGTTTGTAGAATTTAATTCACAATTGTGCAGCTCAAGTGTTATTGAACTAATTAACCCTAGGTTCAGCCAGCCTAACTCCACTACTAACTGGTGGCCAGTGAACATATGTAATGGCTTTATTCATGGGACGTAGAGCCCTTAAATCTTCCTGAACTGTGAAGGCTCCCTCCTGATTCAACAGCAAGCATTTAGATAATACTATTTCAATAGATGTTATTGCAAATATGTCAAATATGTCTGCCAAATACACTGCTACATTAGTCTCCCAAGTCCTTAGTGATCACTGTAGTTTTGCTTGTCTCTGCAACATCACCTTTGTTAAAAACCTTTTTCTTATTATTGTCGAATCACTGCAGTCCCCAGTTTAGCTCTATATTGTCTTAGCTAATCCATTGTAAACACCTGCTCTCCAAAAGCCCCTCTAGCATCTCTTCTGGGGAACAAGGAATCAGTGCATCCAGGCAATCAGGAAAACAAAGGCAGGATTTTAACAACAATATGATGCCAGTTGTTCTGACCCCTTAAAATATGTGGAAATTCAAAATTAATAATCTCTGCCTACAGCACTCAAATGTAAAAACGTAGTTACCACTGACAAAGCTGGAATTGTTGAGAGTCATGCATTTGAATTTGCTTCTGCTATGCTGATGCCAGAACTGTTGGCCATACCCTCTGTAGTGTTCTTTGTAAGGGCACAGCCTGTTTCTCCTTTTATCCAGTACTGGTGAGTGGGGTGCTGAAGGAGCTGCATAATCCGGACTTTTAAAAATCAGCTGTGCTTGACGATTGCAACCTCTTTCTTCTGAAGCAGTCTTCCCCTATTTTTTATTATGGCCTTTATGATTATGGCCTTACCTCATTGCATCAAATCCACAAGTAGAAGCATATGTCAGTGATTTGCTTAACCCAGTAGCTTTTAGCTGGTACACACACACTGAGGTAATGCATTCCCAGTAAACAATCACACTTACGTTGCTTGACCATAACGCAAACAGCTGCTAGAGTGAGACGTGGCAAGGCTGTCTCATCTGATTATCCACACATTCCGTCCGCGCAGTGATGTGCTTATTTGAGCCGCCCTATGCTGGACCATGGGACAACGACAGTATGCCATGACCAGGATGCTAAACCCAGGCCACCGTGATTGAGTTGTAGATGTGTCAGAAAAGTTTGCCTTACCACGTGGCCGCTATTGTGACTCCTTATGTTATATGGTCAGGCATCTATAAAATCAGTAATTTCGGAATTGGACATCAAAAAATTTGGAGGGGAGAATGTTTGTTTTTCTTTCATTCTTGAATGACATTGATACAATAACTATCAATATAGGTGACAATAACTGACTTTTTCGTCAAGTGAAAAGACGAGAGAATTTTGGAAACCCGTACTCTTTTACTGCCCAAGGGGTTGTGATCTAGCCTATATTACCCCAAAAGCATGCACATGTAACCCTTATTAGATTAACAGAGTTCAAGTTCTTATATACTTTGTGGTCTGTGTCACGTGACCAGCTGTTCAAGTTACGTTGTAAGCAGGCACTATATCAGTTAGATCTGCAACCGCTATTGTACCAGACAGTAGCCTATTCTGCATTCAACTCACTTATTATGCATATGCAACTTTTGTTAGGTAAGAAAGATTGAGAAATAACCAATTATAAGTTATCTGATTGACATGCCATGATAATTTTAGTCATTGTAAAAGTATGTACATAATGAATTTGACCATGTTTGTGTGTTTCACTAGCTTACAGGGCTGGTTAGCATTCACGTGCGCCCTGGGACATTGTAAATGGACGTTAAGATCCATTATTTAGTTAGTAGTTTAAGCAGGCTACAGTTTGATTCAGATTCTATAGACTTGTCTAATTGTTGAAACAATCTTATTGTTGAAACAATCTTATTTTAAACATTTCTAAGGTAGCATTTCATAGGTATTATTTTAGTTGATATGTTAAGACCATATCAGTTAGATCTGCAACCGCTATTGTAGCAGACAGTACCCAATTCTGCATTCAACTCACTTATTGTGCATATGCAACTTTTGTTAGCTTCTGTTAGCAACATCAGCTGTGGCACATGGACACGACAGTCAACTCAACTGCAGCTCAGCGGACATCCAGGCTTACCATCGGCATTTCATTGACTCACAAAAAGAATCAAATTCCTTCTGAGGTATTAAGGTTGGACAAATTATTGGTTGTGCACAACTTAGGGGGGTTAACTGTGAAATATATTGCTTGAATAATTTTGTTTGTACTGCTACTGAAAGAAATAATTGAAAGGACAATTATATATTTTTCTACATATGTATATGTGAAGATATTACAGTCATTAGGAGTACACAGCCCAGTGATAAGAACCCTATACTTATTTTGAATTCAACAGTGATTTCAGTGGTTACAAAATGGCGCCCAACGTGTGGGCTGTGCCTTGTAAATAATTACTCAGCACATATATGTTATTTGCAATTTTTTTTCATAATTAATTGGTATTATACAAACTGCCTCTAATTTGTAGTTATGGAGTATTGTGAAAAGTTTAGCTTTTGTCCTGAGAGGTCAATAATCGTCAGCAATGTTGATAGTGGGATAGACCTGTGTGACATACAAGAAGTATTTAGTACTGTAGGAGTCATCTCCACGATCCAACCATATCCACATGGCATACTCTGTGAATTTTATGATGAGCTGCCTGTCTCCTGGTTAGAAAGTGAACATGTATGCGAAATGGGAAAAAAAATGATAATTGAGGTTGTGACTACGCAACAACAGACATGCTTTAATCCAAACAAAACATCTTACACTCAGTGTAACAATAACAGTATGCAATTGGATAATGTCCTGGTGGACTTAACAAAGTGTTGTCAAGAACAGCTGAGAGAAATAGCGGACCAATATGGAGTTGATGATGAAGGATTGGAGAAAAGCGTATCAGAGTTGCTGATTAGTAACAAGGAGGAGCGCAAAGTGTCCATTGACTGCAGAAGTGATCTGTCCAATGTAAAACAGCAGCAAAGAGACATTGAAGTGTCAATGCAAACACCTTCCAGGTCAGACAAATTTCTCCATCAGTCTAACCCCATAACGATTCCATGTGATGTCCAAAGAGTAGTGGTAGAACATGTCATAAAATCAGAGGGTTTAGCCATCACCTGGCTAAGCCATAAAGTGAAAACATTCTCAAGGTTAGCTAAGGGAAACAAGGTTGACTATGAAACATGGAGTGTGCAAATCCGTCAAGTGATTAAAGATAGTGACCTCTCAGGGAATACTAAAAGAAGGAAGCTGTTAGATAGTCTCTTACCCCAAACTTTAAATGTAGCCCTTTGTGCAGGAGATCATGCTAGTGCAACAGAGTACTTCAAAGGAATTGAAAAGTATATGGCAGTGTGGCAAAGGGGGTGGAGCTCTTCTTTCACTTAATTAAAACCCATCAGGGGCCAACTGAGAAGCCATCAGAATATTTAAGTCGACTTAACACAATCCTTCAGAAAGTTATAGAGAGAGGGGGATTAGATGGAAGAAATCCCAGTAGACAGCTGATAAAACAGTTTGTACGAGGATGCTGGGATGACACCTTAATAGACCGCCTTCATGTGAGGGATGTGATTGACAAACCAATCGTTAAGATGGTATCCTTCATGGATCTTCTGTCTCAAGTGAGAAGTTATGAGCATGACAAAGAGTCAAAAGAACTAAGGAAGAAGCATTACCTCAGTAGTACCCAGACTAAGGTCTATAGCAAAACTGTTACTGTCTGTGAAACACCATCTGAATGTATGCCCAGGTATACTCAGAGATGATATCACACTGTCCCAGAGGATTGCTAAGCTTGAGGAGTGTTTTGGAGAAGAATTTACAATCCACTAATGTCAAGTGTAATGCTATCCAGAGAAAAGCAAGAGACAGAACCCCAAGAGCTGGTACCTTGGCTCAGAGGAAGAAGACCTTCTGTTTTAACTGTGGGGAGGATGGCCACACTCTAAGGAAATGCAGCATGACACCTAATGCTGAATTAGTTCAGCAGAAACTGAAGAAGAGATGGGAAGGCAAAGGCGATGTACAAGAGGCAGCTCAGGGCAGAACAGTGTCTTTAAACTGAGTCAGTACCTTTGTGAAGAACAAACTGAGGTACAGAATTCTATCATTAACTGTCCCAAAATATCACACATGAATACTGCAGTCTCCCAAAGTATGTGTTTTCAGAAGAAAATGGGCCTACCTGTTGGTTTAGTGGGAGACCCCTGCTACTTGGAAGCTTACTTAAGTGGGGTGAAATGTTTGGGTTTATTTGATACTGGATCTCACATGACATACTTGCATTGCAGTATCATTCTATCATCCTAAATTGGATCATTTAAAACTACACCCCCTAAATCACTTACTGCAGGTCATTGGTGCAGGAGGCCAAACTGTCCCTTACCTTGGTTACATAGAGGTAGGGATCCGGTTTCCCAAGGATGCCTGTGGTACTGACACTGAAGTTCCAGGGCTTGCTCTCATTTGCCCTGACAATGAGTGTAACAAGACAGCACCCCTCTTAGTGGGAACAAATGTGTTGCGACATCTCAGGCAGGACTGTGAAGACAAAGCAGGATCAAAGTTTTTGAAGACACTGCCTATCAATCAAGACTGGGTTGCTGCATATCAAACCACTTTCCGTGAATCACCTGGAACCAGCCCAAAGACGGTAAAAATTAGATCAGCGTGTAAAAGTCCAGTGGAAATATCCATGGGTGAGTCAATAGAATTGAAGTGTATGATGAACAGAGCCATCTTGGAGGAGGGTTCCTCAGTGCTCCTTAGAGATCCTGTGGAGAGTCCTGTACCAGGGGGACTAGTTGTGTACAGCCAACTGATAAAGGTAGCTAATGAGCCACATGTAACAGTGACAGTTAAGAATTTGTCTGAGCACTGCGTTACCATATTTCCCAAACCTGTTGTAGCAGAAGGGGATTCTCTCCAATGGGCTGAGTCAGTTAATGTCAATAAGTTGAACACAATGCAAGCAATGTGTCAGAGTACAAATGCTGGCTCAACAGGTGTAGACAATCAAATGGATAGTAAGGGACACGAGATTGACTTGAATTTTGGCGACTCCCCAGTTTCAGAGCAGTTCAAAAAGCACATTACAGAAAGAGTCCTAAAGGAGGAGAAGAATGCCTTTTCTCTTCATGATTTAAACATCGGCCATGCTCCTGGTGTCACTCATAAGATAGTACTAAAATATAAGGAGCGCACCAGACGGGTTTCTCCTGCTGATTTTGATGATTTACGGAACCATTTACAAGAGCTGTGGTCAGCCCATGTCACAGAGGAGTCTGATAGCCCCTATGCATCACCTATAGTCTTAGTGAGGAAGAAGGATGGGTCATTGAGAATGGTAGTAGACTACAGGAGATGAAACTGTTTAACTAGATGTGATGCTTATCCTTTACCTAGGATTGAAGAGACCTTTGCACTGCTCTCTGGATCCAAGTGGTTCTCAGTGCTAGATTTGAACAGTGGGTACTTCCAAATCGAACTTGAAAAGGCCGATTGTCCAAAAACAGCCTTCACAACACCATTTGGAAACTGGCAGTTCAAGAAGATGCCTCAAGGTCTAACAAATGCCCCAGCAATCTTCCAGAGGATGATGGAGAAAGTAATGGCTGGCATCAATCTGAAAGAAGCAGTAGCTTTTCTGGATGACATTATAATCTTCACAGAAACCCTTGAGGAACATGAACAGCGACTAATGACTGTTTGAAATCCCATTTCTGAATATGGACTAAAACTTTCTCCTGCTAAGTGTAAATTCTTTCAAAAATCGGTGGGATGTTTAGGACCTCAGATATCTGATCAGAGTCTGGTATCTGTCCTGCTCCTGGAAAAATTTCAGCTATCACTGAATGGCCGAAACCTACCACTGTAAAGGAAGTCAGGTCTTTTCTCTGATTTGTGGGGTATTATCAGTGATTCGTTGAGAAATATTCTCGTCTTGCAAGGCCAATGAATGATATGCTCAAGGGAGAGTTCGCTACTCAAGCTAAGTCAATAGTGACCAAGGTTAAAAACAAACAGCTCCTTGGACTGAGATGGACTATAGAGTGCCAACAAGCATATGAATGTTTAAAGAAGAAACAGACAGCTGGGACCTGTGTTGGGATTTGCTGATTGGAAAATTCCATACGTTCTTCATACTGATGCTAGCATGACAGGACTCGGTGCAGCACTTTATCAAATCCAGGATGGCAAAATGAAAATTATTTCCTATGCAAGTCATGGGCTGAGCAAAAGTGAAAAGAACTATCCTGTGCATAAATTGGAATTCTTGGCATTAAAATGGGCAATCAGTGAAAAAGTCCATGACTATCTGTATGGGTCAAAGTTTAAGGTCATGACAGACAACAATCCGCTAACCTATGTCCTCTCTACAGAATGTTTAGTTGTATGCTGGCTGTTCTATTTAACACTTTGCATTTATGTATTTTGTAGGCTACTAGTTTAAATGTTCTGTGGTAAATGTTGCCTCCCCACAAGTTTTCTGGTGGCTTCTCACAAGCAGGTAATGACCTTTTCGCCTGCTCTCTGTTGAGCTGTAAAAGAACAGTGCAGGCGCAACACACACACCCACACACTCACACACGCAAACATGTACACACATCTCTGGCCTGCCCCTTTCTGCAGTTCACTCTTAACTGATAGCAGCAACAGGTCACAGTAAAATTAATACATACAACATTTTAATAGCAATGCCATGGTGGTTGCACGCCAATATATTTTCACCGGGAAAATTGTTTTCAAAGTAGCCCGATTTTTAGGAATATAGCAAACATGGACATAGCCTCATTTCTGTGCTAATTGATTCACAGCTGCATTTGAGTTAACAGCTCACATCTACTTTGTTGGTTGGCGGACAAGTGTCTCGGTGTTCTCAGTATACAGCACTGCAGTCCAGTCAAAACAGCTCTACTTAATGTAAATATAGGCCTATTCTTTGGACAGCATTGTAACATGAACATATTAAATGTCTAGGACTCCAGTCCAAGCCCTGAAGGCTTAGACAAGTTCAGAGCTCTGAGACTATATTCTATAAACATTGCAGTCCATTTCTCGAAAGAGAGTTGTTTTGTCTAAGCAGGCCATTGAGACCCTGAACTCAATGTGCTATGTTCAGCAAACATTTGCAGTGACATTAACAAAATGGGCATCAATCGCAACACCTCACCTTCCAACACATGACTATCCTTAACTCATGCATACTCAGTCTAAATAGTACCACCCTTGGGCTTCTTATTGGAGCGGATGTTCTTCTATAAGCTATTATGCGTTCTCATTTATTTCACACCCAAAACAATCACACAGTCTGTTAGTTGTTGTCACAGTTCCTCCCTGGGGCTTCTAATGATAACAGGTGCAGGATATCCTCCTTGGAAAAATCTTCATTTGACTAAATGGGTGTATGGGATATCATGCAAGGCTTGAACTTGTAAACAAAATGGCCACTAACAGGCCCTCAAATGGTATATCGCCACTCCTCTTCTGGCAGAGGATCTCAAAAGTAAAATGCAGTTTAATCAGAGTTGCGGTGCTGTCAGGTATGGAGGACCAGACCTGCCAAAATTAGAAATAAATGAATAAATAAATGTATCATTAATTATATTTATATACTTAAATATAATAATACATGTATTAATGAATATTATATCCCTATTTATTTAATTCCTTGATCATTCATTTCTGTATTTATTTATTTTTTTATTCATTTCCATAATCTTATATTTCTGTATATATTTATTTCTGTATTCATTTATTTCCGTATTCTTTTATTTCTGTATTAATTTATTTCCGTATTCTTTTGTTTCTGCTTTTATTTATTCCTGTATTTCGTGGCCTTAAGCTAATGAGGGGGCGGGGCTAACAGACGTAGCGATCAAGCCCAGAGCAGCAGATAGAATCAGACTGTGAAGACGGTGAGTGCTGTTTTAGATCCTTGGCGCATCCCCATGTTGCCAATCACTATTCCTCGTTTAAGCACATGCATCGTTGTGCATAGGTGACATGAATAAGGTATCGAAAAACCAAGAGGGGTTTTCGAAAAAAACACAATGTAATTTTCGCGAAGTGAATAGGCTACGCCAGGGGTATTCAAATCTGCCCCTCAAAGCCAGTTCATCTCCATTTTTTCATTGCAACCCTCTAGTCAGGGACTTATTCAGACCTAAGACACAAGGTGGGTCCAATTAATGATGAGGTAGAACAGAAAACTAGCAGGCTCCGGCCCTTGTAGGGTAAGATTTGAATACCCCTGGGCTACGCAGAGCCGCCGGCAAATGTGTGTGGCATTTGCTCCACCACTTTCAGCGCAGCGGAGTATCGAGCGCATTCAATGTATCTACGATTAATAATGTAAAAAAAAGTTTTGCCATGGAAAAATTCAGCTTGTTCATGCAGCTGAACAAGCTGAAAAAAATACTTCTCCAAATTTTAGCCTTGAATATAACGCACTACCTCAAACATTGACTGCAACAGGTGAAAGCACCTGTCAGTCACAGTGATCTCCTAGCTACAGCCAACTTTGCCCCAGAGGCAGAGCGTCGACCACGCCTGTCAACAACTCATTGCTTAGTAACGCTAGTAATCATCAGAATTGAGTCAGTGCAGATGGTTACTAGCTACTTTCTTTGCGCATGCTCCCCTATTGCCTGCCTCCTGTCTGGTGAAAACGCAGTCTGTGGAAATTTTATTAGTAAAAAAACAAGGTATGTCAA
>JACXGI010011442.1:0-11797 GCA_016801175.1 Esox masquinongy | reverse complement strand
AGAGATGGAGAGGAGGGGGAAGTTTGAATACGAGGGGTGAAGAGGGTCTGAGGGGTGAAGAGGGTCTGAGGGGTGAAGAGGGTCTGAGGGGTGAAGAGGGTCTGAGGGGTGAAGAGGGTCTGAGGGGTGAAGAGGGTCTGAGGGGTGAAGAGGGATGAGGGGTGAAGAGGGATGAGGATGGAGGGGTGGAGCGTGTTGGGGTAACGGTGCTCCCACGGTCTCACAGATGGTAGAAACAGTGTGCCGGTGTAAATATCTGCCACACTGTTCGGCCACGGTGTAGATTTTGCCCGTAATGTTGTCTCAAAAATGTTGTGTAGAGTAGACCATAATTGTGAAGAGACACTTTAAATCAGCTAATAACACACAGCGTTTCCTTTTCTGTTTAAATGTAAATGGACTCACCGCAAGCTGGGTTTTCTGTCAGCAATGATGATTGGAGGAAAGGAAGCAGGCGGGCCCCCTCTGGTCCTCAATGAAATTATCATTGTGGCTTCCTCCATCATTTGGACATCAGATCACGAACAGAAAGTTCATACTAAAAAAGTTATCTGCAAAAACGATTGGGCAACAGTTTTGGTGATACAAGCAACCTCCCCTGTCTGTGTGAGTATGAGAAAGTTATAAAATGAACATACCACCACCCTTCACCATTTCAAATGTGCTGTAGTATTCAACCCTCTTGTTTAGTCGAGTAAAAATTAGTTCAGGACTGAAATGCTGCTAAAAATCATCAAAATAAGTTACATGGCCTCACTTTGTGGGAAATGGAGGTTTACAAGGACTGCCTGTGTCCCCTATAAGTACAGCATCTGGTAGGTGTCAATTAAGTATTGAATTTCCATCACAGATTCAACTACAAAGCCTAGGGAGCCTGGAGAAGTTAGTCATTATGTCGTGGATGATGTGTTAAACCACCCAGCCACATCAGAGATTCAGCTGTCCTTCTCAACTGGGGATGAGTCAACTACGTTGCAAATATGCAATAATACTGACAAAGTTGAAAGGAGAAATCTGTGCTTATAATATTTTTAAAATATGCATCCATTATGCAATACAATATTGCAGAAAATGAACCGTCAAAGGAATCAGATTTAATGGGATTATATCGTTGAGGTTGTTATATTTCCCCTTGAAAGTGGGTGTATGGTCACCTTTTGTGCATGGATGGTGTAAATGTGGTTAGTTTTGGATTAGATTTCGACAGTTTGCGTACTTCATTTATTTTCTAGAGTTCTTTTGTTTTGCTTAAGTTTGCATATTGTGATATGCACCTCCTTTCTCCCGGTGTAAAATATGCTATCCCCCTGTTCTTGAGAAGCGAAAGATTGTGTTAAAAATGACAATTTCCTTTTATTTACTTGCATTAAACAAGATTCAGTTACATGAATTTATAAGCTTAAAATGTACATAAATGTTAATCTGTGGACACATCCTAAACTTGTACTTAAAGTAACTGATCGTTGACATTTGCCCGGACTACATTTTGCTGGTCATCAATTCATGTTAAAAAATGTATGAACATTAACAAATTGACGATTGATTTATAGAAATGTTATTTGTCAACTCTGACACTAACGCCAGTAACAAAGTGAATACTTAGTTAACAGCTGCTTGGCTGTAAATAAACTCCACGCGCACCAGTGTTCGAGTAGATCGGCACTGATAACATTCATTAATACTCAACTCAACCATGCATTCGTGATAAACCACAAAAAGGAATTCTCACTTCAAAAACGCAAGACATGCCATGAAGCCTAACTAAAACAAGCTCTCTAAAAAAGCAGACAACGACACACTTGTTTCAGACTGAACTTATTGTGCTTATTGTCGCTCTTCCTCCTCTGTCATAATGTCTCCAATGTGTTTTCAGATGCATCAGTCACGCTGCCGTGCGTCGCGGGTGAGCTTTGCACATTTTTGCAGCTAACGGTCTTTTTAAAGTGTTCCCATCCTTTAGCCAGCGTCCGTGGTACATGACTTTCCACATGGCATCGCCATCTTAACAGGAACACCAGTGGTTCACAGTAAAACGGAATGAATATCTCAGTCTTTGACTAAGATGTTTTAAAATATAATGTATTAGTGATGAACACACACCGTAAACTACAACACTATGCATAGTTTATATTGATCATGATAATTTTTTTTTTGGTCAGTATGAGTATCTTCTACACACCTAAGTTGTTCCTCCAACTTTGAAATTGTCCAGCAGGATGTAGTGGGCTTAATGGGTATGCTTGGCCTAGGACCGACCTTCCTGATGTAGCCTCCCCAACCGTGTAGAGCCACCCCTCCCAGTTTTAGGCCAGGGCCTGAAGACCAGGTTTATGTCCTTTATTGGTATGTTATGTTACTTTGTGCAGCTTAGAAGAATGTTCTCGTTTTAAAGCTCAGCCTTCACTGTGTGATTAATGTTAAGCAAGACTGAAATTGGCTGCTGGCCTTTGTTTTACCTCTACAGGGTGTGTCTCTGTCCCAACAGCTACTGTATTTTTCATGATACTGCTGCATTTTACCTGTGAAATTACAATGTTCCCAGCACTCAGTTCCTTCATACTAAACATCAACAGCCTTCACTAACTGTACACCCCCCCATAAGTTTTAGTCAGCCCGTCTGCGGATTACTCCTGCAAAGAAGAGTGTCTCGTATGCTTCAGAGTTTCCTCGTCTTGTTGGATGACGTGGTGGTCTTTCCTTCTGTCTCACTCTTTCCTCTCCACCAGTGTTTGCTTTACACGGAGGTGTGACATCTCACAACGCCGTGCCGTCAGGCCCAGCTACAACACCTCTCTGTTACAGGCACATCTTGCCTGGACGGGCTCCGACAAGCTTGAACGTCATTAAAGGCCTCTTTCTCACCCATGTTCACAGCTGACCAGGGGTCCATGTCAAAGCACGTAGTGTCAGCCTGGCCTACAACTAGAGGCTTAGCTGAAACCAGGAGTCAGTCTCCCCTGGGCTGCTATTAAAGGCTTTATCAGACTGGCTTGCTGTGGAGACCAGGCAGGGAGTGGTAGTTAATAAACAACTGTGTGTGTGTGTTTGGTGCCTTCACTCTATAACCTTGGTTTGCATCACTCTGTTAGAATGATAACTGTAAGCCTTGGAAGTAAACGTCCTATAACTCTCTTGAGTACAGTGAGAAGGGCTTCAATCTAAAGATCACACAAGACTCACTGTCACTCGTCTGTGGCTGTCTGTCACTCGTCTGTGGCTGTCTGTCCCTCGTCTGTGGCTGTCTGTCCCTCGTCTGTGGCTGTCTGTCCCTCGTCTGTGGCTGTCTGTCCCTCGTCTGTGGCTGTCTGTCAGTACTGTACTGAGTGATGTAAATCAGAACTAGTCTGTTCTGGATCTTATCGGGACCTGTCACTTCTGTCAGGACAGGGTTTGTCGTAGGGAGTGGTGTTAGTGAGGTGGTGAGACTGGCACATGAATCGTATCTCTCCGTCGGCCTGTCTCTCTCTACTGCACCTGAGATATGCTGAGAAAGTCACTGCCATTGTTCTCTTCTGGCCTGTGATTCATTAACTCCAGTAGCAGAATTGTCAGGTTTGACAGCAGCACCTCTAGATTGCATCACACTTTCTCTGTCGGCCTCCAAAATGTATGCCTATATAATGCACTTCTTAGAAGTAGTGTACTATATAGGGAATAGGGACCCCTTTGGGGCTTATGCTAAATGTACATTTAAAAAAAAACTTTTTGGTTAATGTTCTCTACTGCCCAGCATGATATGTGAAAAGTGACCTTTTTTCTGATGTTGTGAGTGTGTCCGTGTTGTGACAGTGTTGTGGGTTTGCCTGTTTGTCCGTGTTGTGACTGTGTTGTGGGTTTGCCTGTTTGTCCGTGTTGTGACTGTGTTGTGGGTTTGCCTGTTTGTCCGTGTTGTGACTGTGTTGTGGGTTTGCCTGTTTGTCCGTGTTGTGACTGTGTTGTGGGTTTGTCGGTGAGTGACTGGGTAGAGCTGTAGTATCTATTTAAGAGAACTGGTTTAACAGGATCTATGTCTAACATACAGCTGGCTACTCTGCTCACCAGTCAGTCTGTCCTGGGAGGCCTTTTTGAAGCCTTTGTGCTGTTGAGGGTTGGTCAAGATGAAGTTATGGGTCCAGCGAAATGACAACATGCCACACGTTGTAATAATTTACAATTAACTCTCATATAAGGTTACAGCTGTGCTGTTCCTCATACCGGTCTACAGCTGTGCTGTTCCTCATACCGGTCGGTCTACAGCTGTGATGTTCCTCAAACCGGTCGGTCTACAGCTGTGCTGTTCCTCATACCGGTCGGTCTACAGCTGTGATGTTCCTCAAACCGGTCGGTCTACAGCTGTGATGTTCCTCAAACCGGTCGGTCTACAGCTGTGCTGTTCCTCATTCCGGACGGTTGGTACTCACACACAAACACATTGGAGCATCCAACTTGACCAAACATTCAATGGTTGCCATGGTGCCCAATGCCAAATATAATATTTGTGGTCACTCTCATTTTTTGAGAGTTGCTTACATCCTGGACCACGCATCTCAATAACACTCCCTCCGTCTGTCTGTCTGTCTGTCTGTCTGTCTGCCTGCCTGCCTGCCTGCCTGCCTGCCTGCCTGCCTCCCTCACTCCCTCCCTCCCTCCCTCCCTCCCTCCCTCCCTCCCTCACTCTCTGTGTCACCTTCACTCTGTCTCTCTAACACGTGTTTTCATGACAAATCATTCTATATTATGATGCAGGAAACTATCACTGGCAGTTGGCATGTTAACATCTGCTGATTGGTCAGTGTGACTGTAACAGCCACTAAATGCCCAGGAAGCCCCTCCTCTCTCCTCTCAATAACGGTCACCCCTTTGTTGTGTGTCTAGTAGGAGTTGTTGTATTGTGGTCTGAATGACCTGGTGATTCTGCGGATTTGTAGACCTGCAGAACCACCACTTGGGACTAGTAGACCTGGAACTACCAACCCTTTATGGTCCAACTAAAGCTAATTTAAAGGGTTTTGTTGGCGAGCAAGTGGTTATGTGAAGCATCCGTGACAAATGTATGTTGACAGTGTTAGAGCCCACAGGTTTCCCACATTGCTAATAGGAATGTGAAATCTGAGGTAAATATGTGTCTCTGTGGTTGTACGGTGGGCAGGAAGATAGGAAGTGCGGCTCAGTTTTCACCTCATTTTGTGGGCTGTGTTCATATAGGCAGACCTGGTTCTCAAAAGAAGACAGACTATGGTGACCTCTCAAAAGCAAGGCCATCCTCAAAGAGTCTGTACATAGTCAAGGTTTTTCTTAACCACCGTGTCAACAAAATTGTCCTGTTCTACCACTCTGTTGAGCATTCCAATTCACTTAGGTTTTGTTGATTCTTTCCAATGTTTTCTCATTGTGGTTGGGTCTAACTGTGTTGCTGTACCGGGACTCTGTGGGGTCTGTTTGGGTTTGTGAACATGGCCCCAAAACCCAGCTGGCTTAGAAGGCTCTGCCTGTAGAGGAGGACTTTGTTATTATGGAAGGTTTGAGAATGGGTCTCTTTTGGTCTCTATCATCGCAGTACTTCCCGTGAACTTTTGCAGATGGACAATGTTACAAATGAACTAGTCTTTGTTACTCTTTAGACCTCCGCTACACTGACCAATAAGACAATGTTAATGTTTTACCGGCTCTGCTGCCCTCTGTAGAACCGCCTGACCAACAGCTGGCCAGCCAGGCTAACATCAGCCATCCTCCTGCATGGATGTTTTAAGCCCAATGGACTGTTGTGTCCCCGATGGCCCCCTGTTCCATACATATGTTGGGACATAGTCCTGTTTTTTTTGGTGAGTTTTAGCACAACTTTCTACTGCTGTGTTGCTGTGCTGACTGTAGAACTTCAAAGCACTTCAGTGGGAAGGCGACTACTGGCTGAGTTCCCACAGACATCGTCCAGAAGATTTCTGTTAATTATCTTTCCTATTGAGCTGTAAAACTACTAGGGGAGAATAATGTCTGACATGTCAAGTGCTGCCCAAGGCCAACTGGAAGCCTCTCAAACCTTTTGTGTGTGACTGTACAGTCACCGCATGAGCTGATTGGCAGCCTGGATGAAGATGAGCAAAAATGCCTGTATAAAATATTTTATTTATAAGAATCTTTGATGTCAGCAATTTGAAACTTATCCCTTTGAGGATAAAATATTACTTTTAGTATTGTATTTTTATATTAAAGTTTTATACTTGCTCATCGTTATCGAGGGTGCCAATACCTTTGGAGATTACTGTATCTTGAGCTTTGAATAAAATGACAGTGTACAAGCCAGCCTATAAAGGCAATGTGGTGTTCTTTACATCCAGTCTATGTAGTCAATAGTGTTTTACGGCCAGTCTACAAAATCAGTGTGGTGTTTTGCAGCCAGTCTATATAGTCAATGTAGAGTTTATTTTTTTAGACTGGCTGTAAATGTAGTGTTTTACAGCCAGTTTACAAAGGTAATATAGTGTTTTTCAGCCAGTCTTCAAAGTCAATGTGTTTTTTTGCAGCCAGTCTATATAGTCAATGTAGAGCTTAACTTTATAGACTGGCTGTAAATGTAGTGTTTTACAGCCAGTCTATAAAGGTAGTGTTTTCCTGCCAGTCTATAAAGGTAATGCAGTGTTTTACAGCCCTTGTTGATGGTTCTGAAGCATGAAAAACTCTTCCATTCCTCCAGTGGTCAACAGGTAGGAGAACCACATTAAACATGTACCCATCAAAAGTAGGGCAAGCAAAGCTGTTTTTCTCTGTCCTGGTTTCTTTGCCCTGCTCTCTTTCTTTTTCTTTCTCAATTTTTGTACCTCTCGCTCTCTCTCTCTACCTGTCTCTCGCTCTCTCTCTCTACCTGTCTCTCGCTCTCTCTCTCTACCTGTCTCTCGCTCTCTCTCTCTACCTGTCTCTCGCTCTCTCTCTGTACCTGTCTCTCGCTCTCTCTCTGTGCCTGTCTCTCTCTGTGCCTGTCTCTCTCGCTGTACCAGTTTGTTGGAATCTCTATCACTTTCATAGGTATCAGTGCCATCCAGGGAGAGCCTAATGTATTGAAGGAAAGAGGAGAGGAGAAAGACCACTGTCTGAGATTACATTGCCCCAAACAGGAGCTTTCAACCCTGGGCAGGGAGGGGAACCTGAGAAGGGGCAGAGAGGCCCTGCAGTCAACACACATCCCGTAAAACTTCAAGACAGTGTTTCCTGCAGGATTCCATGTTAGTAGCAGGGGCACCAATTGCCCTTCAGAGGTCTGGGAGCTATTTATTTTTTCCCTTATATCTTTGCACTGGTTTCCAGTCAGTTACAGAATAGATTTTAAAGTGGTGATTTTAGTCTATAAATTACTGAATGGTTTAGGCCCCGAATGCATTTCTGATATGTTTGAAGAGTATAAACCGAGCAGGGCTCTTAGATCCATGAACTCAGGTCAGCTAGTAGTGCCCAGAGTCCAAACTAAACATGGAGAAGCTGCGTTTAGCAGTTATGCTGCACACAACTGGAATAAACTACCAGAGGATCTTAGATGTGCCCCAAACATATCAATTATTAAATCCAGGTTAAAAACACTTCTCTTTTCATGTGCCTATGACTGAGCACTTAAACTTAACCACAATTTTGTTCTATTATTATGATGTTTTATTATGTTTTTATTTCATTTTTATTCTATTTCTGTTTTTCTATGTTTTACCAATAAATGATTTTTCTGCAATGCAAGCTCTGGTGCTATCAGAGGAATAACATCTGCGGATGATGGATAATGCAAGTTCTTGTGCTGCTGTTTAGACATCGATGTATGGTATTATCTCACAAAAGGACTGACGAGTTTATCCAAGCGCTGGAGCGTGAGGATTGAGATACCAGGGTGGTACAGTAAACAGTTATGGGAACAGTAATTCATTGAGGATGTATATTAAATGCATGTACAGACATGGCACAAATGTCCCCCTGGAGACAGCCGGGTAAGACATTGATGCAGAGATTATCTCACAAAGGGACTGACGGGTTCATCCTAGCGCTGAAGTGTAAGGATTGAGATACCAGGGTGGAGAGTCCCCCTGGAGGGTGCTTAGGGTTACCCACCATCAGACTTTTTAAAAAATTCTATTGCATTTTTATTTTCTTTGTAAAGCACATTGAATTGCTTCTATGTATATATTGTGCTATATAAATAGACTTGCTTGCTTGCTAACAACTGTTCCTTGTAGCTAGATGGGAGCAAATTTAAAGGCAGTTTAAAAAAAAAGGGCCTCAAACAAACCTTTTGGATCAACATCCAGTGTGTTACTGTAGGTAGATTGTAAATCTAGCCAAAAGGTTTTCACCAGTTTAGACATGAAACACAAATAACAAATGATTAATGTATTACAAATTACGCGGTGTTTTGCTCAATTTCGCCAAAATCTATTAACCTGAGTTTAAGCAAAAAATCTTGCAATGAGACAAACTGTTTTAGCTTCCCCTTGAATGGCTGGGAGTTACCATCGTAAGGGAGCCAACATCAGCACACTCGCACTGTCTGTGACAACTCCCCCCTGCTAGCTTGAATCAGATTATGCTGTAGTAACTTGATGTCTTTGCGAGCAGCTGCAGTTTAAACTCGACCAAGCATGTGATCAAAACAATATAAATATAAAGGAATATATATTTATTTCGCAAGGATTTAATTGTTCAACACTCTGCTCAGGAAGGGTATTTTGCTGCCAGTGTGCACCACTGGTTACAGTATAAGATAGCTAATAGATATTGCACGCTTCACCAAGTTTCACCAGTTTTTGGCTGTGTTCCAGAATGTGTACTTGCATCCTCCCATTCTTTCAAGTGTGCTCTTTTGTGAACACGCAAAAGCTACGCAGAGCCTACCGTGTAGTATGTGAGAATGCGTTATATTTGAAACACACTTTTGTTGACGTAATTTCCGCAGGACCAAGCCAACCTGGCAACATTTCCTTTCCCTGTAAAGAGCTTCTCATTTTGCCATTGCCAGAGAAAGAGGCTTTTATTACAGTAATCACTGTAATAGTAACTGTTTTTGAACTTGGTCCTCCATTTTCTTGGAAAAATACAGTAGCAAACTCATCCGTAATATTGGGTAACTAGCGCTAGCTAGCTAGATAAGATTGGGTGCTACTTTTACTACTCATTCATTGTATCAGGCTATAGTACTTGCGTCATTCAGTGCCAGTTACTTACTGCTGTAACGTTACAGTCGAACAAACAGCAGCTACTGCTTTTCCGTAGTAGTAGCTCCAAGCTAGAGCTCTAACCGAGTAGGAGGGCAGGTGCCAGCATTACCACGTGGTTGACCTTGGACTGCACGCTCACACTCACCAAAATATTAGAAACCGTTAGATTGTTTGGGCATTGACTCAGCAGTCGTCGCTGTATAGCAGTGCTGGAAACACTGCCGCATGAGAAACAGACCGTTATACCACTAAAACCCTTCATGGAATCCCTGGACCCCAATAGTTCTGAGTTCTGTTGGGACTCTGGTTAAAGTGAAGTCAGGAAGAGAGGTGTTAGGCTGGCTGTAGGCATTGTGCACTGCTTTGGATTCAGAAACAATGGGAATCTTCTAGTTCAGTGGTTCAGACTCTGGGGAGCTTTGAGAAAGCTTGTCTTCCTTTGTCTAGGTTGACAGTTATTGATGTTGTCCAGAGCAGAAACACTAAAACAGGCCTTCCAATGTCTAAGTCCGAGGAACTCCAATGTTGTTTTGATTGTCATGATTAATACACTGTTGAGATTGCTTCCTTGCCCGGCGTGGGACCCCGTTGCCCGGCGTGGGACCCCGTTGCCCGGCGGGGGACCCCGTTGCCCGGCGGGGGACCCCGTTGCCCGGCGGGGGACCCCGTTGTCTGGTGTGCTCTGACGTGAGACTTGTCCGGCGTGCTCCGACTTCAAACATGATATTTTGGTTATGTTCAGACACATGATCAGACATGACTCATACCATACACATCATTCTCTCGCAGACACCATAATTGTGGAGAAGGGTGATTACATTGCTTCCAGACAGGGTCTTTGGTTATTATCTGATTGAAGTCCTTTTTGGCTACTCTTCATTGGGTCTAATGTTAATGACATGTTCTCTGAGCTTTACTACAGAGATGAGTGACTCTTACCTGGATGGCTACAGGGTGGGGCTACAGACTGTACAAGGTTAGGCCAAGGGATTCTAATATCCCGCAACGCTGTGCTGCTATTTGACCAGGGATCAGCTTCCACGTTCAGGTGTTCTGTAGTTCCTCTGGGTCTAACTGGAGGTACTCTAGTTCATCTGGCTCTAATGGGGAGGTGATGTAGTTCCTCTGTCTCTAACGGGGAGGTACTGTAGCTCCTCTGTCTCTAATGGGGAGGTGCTGTAGCTCCTCTGGCTCTGACGGGGAGGTGCTGTAGCTCCTCTGGCTCTGACGGGGAGGTGCTGTAGCTCCTCTGGCTCTGACGGGGAGGTGCTGTAGCTCCTCTGGCTCTGACGGGGAGGTGCTGTAGCTCCTCTGGCTCTGACGGGGAGGTGCTGTAGCTCCTCTGGCTCTGACGGGGAGGTGCTGTAGCCCCTCTGGCTCTGACGGGGAGGTGCTGTAGCCCCTCTGGCTCTGACGGGGAGGTGCTGTAGCCCCTCTGGCTCCGACGGGGAGGTGCTGTCGTTTGCGCACAATGTGTGTGCTGGATTTGGAAGACATGACCTTGTGTATTTAACTGTGAAAAGCTGTCTGAGCAGCGAAACAAACTACTCTTGTATTTTTCTACTAGCATGACTTTGCTGTTTCCTGCCCTTGGTTTTTCCCTCATAGCCAGCCTTCTTTCTAGAAAGATCTCTCCCAGCTTTGTGTTGTAGGAGCCAAACCTTGTGTGTGACTGTGGTCACCATGTCAGTGACAGAGTTAGAAACGCCACCGCTCCTGTCAGAGCGTCCGCCATCACTATGACATCACTGGCCTCAGTTCCCACAACACAGCAGCTCTCTCTGTACTCCCCCTCCTCCTCTCCCTTTTCCCACTGCTACACCCCCCCCCCCATATGAAGTAGTGAAGACATGCCGAGACCCACCGGGCCTACTGGGAACATTAGAATGATGACATCAGAGCCTTGAAATAAGTGTGTAATGATGTCATAAACACTGTGCCTCTGGGCCTTCATCAGCACAGCAGAACCGCTGATTACCTAGCATAGCACCATATCACGTGCCCCTCTAAGACTTAGCATAGCACCATATCATGCGCCACTCTAAGACTTAGCATAGCACCATATCACGCACCGCTCTAAGACTTAGCATAGCACCATATCACGCACCACTCTAAAACTTAGCATAGCACCGTGATCACAGACCCCTCCAAGACATCATTGCACCGTGATCACAGATCTGTCTAGGGCCTGGTATAGCACCGTGATCACAGACCCCTCCAAGACCTAGCATAGCACTGTGATCACACACTGTCTGTGTCTGTTTATCTGTGTCTCTCTGTGTGTCTAGCTAGTCATTATGGTTTGAGGCCAGTAAATAGCCCAGCCAGCCAGGGTGGTTTGTGGTTTTGCATTTTTAACAGCTTATTGCTGTGTGTAGCTGAATGTTTTTAATGGATCCATACATATGTCCTTACAGCCACAGGTTTCACTGTGTTGTTTCTGTGGTAATGCTTCCTATTGCTTGTGCTGTGCTCCCTCTGACCTAAAATGATTTTGAATTAAGCATCCACACACACATATACACACACACACACACACACACACACACACACACACACACACACACACACACACACACACACACACACACACACACACACACACACACACACACACACACACACACACACAC
>JACXGI010011441.1:8820-25081 GCA_016801175.1 Esox masquinongy | reverse complement strand
TAATCTCAGCTTGTTACCTGTATAAAAGACACCTGTCCACAGAAGCAATCAATCAATCAGATTCCAAACTCTCCACCATGGCCAAGACCAAAGAGCTGTCCAAAGATGTCAGGGACAAGATTGTAGACCTACACAAGGCTGGAATGGGCTACAAGACCATCGCCAAGCAGCTTGGTGAGAAGGTGACAACAGTTGGTGCGATTATTCGCAAATGGAAGAAACACAAAAGAACTGTCAGTCTCCCTCGGTCTGGGGCTCCATGCAAGATCTCACCTCATGGAGTTGCAATGATCATGAGAACGGTGAGGAATCAGCCCAGAACTACACGGGAGGATCTTGTCAATGATATCAAGACTGCTGGGACCATAGTCACAAAGAAAACTATTGGTAACACACTACGCCATCATGGATGCTGACTTTTAAACTGTGCACTGATACAAACCTGGATGGTCCCTCTCCTCTTTAGCCTGGAGGATGCGGCGTCCTTGAGTCACCAAAAGAATTTCAATGTAGTATATTTACAGACCACAGGACAGTTTTCCACTTTGCCTCAGCCCATCATAAATAAGCTTGGGCCCAGAGAAGACGGCGGTGTTTCTGGATCTTGTTTATATATGGTTTCTACTTTTCATGGTAGAGTTTTAACTTGCATTTGTCGATGCAGCGATGTAATGAGTTCACAGACAATGGTTTTCAAAAGTGTTCCTGAGCCCATGCAGTGATGTCCACTACAGAATCGTGTCTGTTTTTAATGCTGCCTGAGGGCCCGAAGATTACAGCCATCCAATACTGGTTTCTGTGCCTTTCCCTTGCGTACAGAGATTTCTCTGGATTCTCTGAATCTTTTAATGCTATTATGTACCATGGATGATTAGGTCCCCAAACTCTCTGCAATTTTATATTGAGAAACATTATTCTTTAATTGTTGCACTATTACGCAGTGTTCCAAGTTTCAACTTGATTCAAAATACATTTCAGGTATCAAAATGTATTTCAAAATGTATAAATTCATTTAATTTTTGTCCAAATGTATTTCACTGACAAACAAGGTCTCATTACAATATGTATTTTGTGTGGAAAATACATTACCGAATGCATTTTTCACAATGATATGTATTTACTGGATATGACTGGTCACCCCTCTGAGCCTGATTCCTCTCTAGGTCTCTTCCTAAATTTCGGCCTTTAGGGAGTTTTTCCTAGTCATTGAAATTCTACACTGTTGTTGTTTGCTCCTTGGGGTTTCAGGCTGGGTGTTTTTGTAAAAGCACTTTGTGACAACTGCTGATGTAAAAGGGCTTTATAAATACATTTGATTGATTGATTTATCTTGTGGTCCTGTTATGTTTGAGTGACCTTTCTCATAGGCTAGTGTATGTTCTAGTAATGTAAGCAATCATTTCCCATCTAGTTTTCTAACAGGATTCATTTTTTACATAAAATGGTGTGTTAGAATGGTGGATCATTTGATAACAGACAAAAATGCTACCATTACAGCTTATTTTATTATAAATTGAATAATTCTGTGTAGACATTTTTGCTATTTAATGATAAATGACATGTACAGAACTATAAAAACGTGTATTTCACCTTGAGGTGTACATGCTTAGTATACTGCATAAAACAATGTTCACAGTCCAAAATGACATTAATGTAAGGCTTGTTATATTTGATATCACTTCACAGCAGACCTGAATATACAACCACACTTTGAAAATGTTAATTACTGACATATTGATAACATCACTTTTAGCTGTTTAAATACATTTTAGCATTACATTTACAAAATGCGTTTCATCTTACAGTCAGCAAGATATTCTTATGTACTGCAGCGACCTTGGTAAAACCACTATTAGCTTATCCTTGTTTGGAGCAGTGTGTAGAGCGCCAGACAGGAGTGCGGAAAGTTGCGTGTTCGTAATACAGCCATGCATTTATAGTAATACGTTTTTCCGAAATATATTTAAGGAATCCAATTGCAACACTTTGACATACATTTATCAAATGTATACAAATAATATATTTAAAATACATATATTTTCCGTATGGGTAGCTTGTTAATATTGAGAGAAGTCCAACAAATTGAATTGGCAAACTATAAGATCACAGTTACTTTGACTGGCTGTGCTAGCTAACGCAAACAAGGCATATGTCTTTGCAACAATACAGTACTACACACATATGTTAACCAACACAATATATTTGCTTTCTGCTGCTGTTTTTAAAAAAAAACGTATCTATGGATGCAGAATCGCAAAGATCACAAAGTTAATATTGCAGCGCCAACAAGCTTAGGTTTCCAGACGCTTGTTAGAAGGACGACAATGTCGGGAGCGAGGAGCAACAAGTACACGAGATATCACACGCTCCCGTCGACAGAAATATTCGATAGCAGCGCATGCGCACTTTCGATAGGCACACTGAATTCGCACGGTTACTGAATTCTTCGTAACACCGGATCTCAAATTGACCAAAACTAATTCTAATCGCGCATTATGACAATGTAGACGTGTAGGCTGCTAGCGTGTACATCGAAATTTTCCGCATGTACATTCAAAACCCTGTACTTTCTGTCCCGGGCGGGGGGTGGGCTAAGCCCCGAATGTTTTGTGATCCTAGCGACGCCTCTGGGAGAACCAATGCAATAACCAATCAACAATGTTCAAAACTGTATTTTTTATGGTCTTTAATTTCTCGTATGTCAGGATCAAGACAAAGTTGTTAGCGAACGGCTATTAGAATAGTGTCCGCGTCTTTTCATTGAGACATCTCTTTCGGCTGTGTTCACTAAAAAGACAACTAATATATTGTAGCGTCTGGCGGGCAGTGTCTCAAACCCGCGACCTCCGGCTCCTCAGGTGGTCGCATTACCCACTGCTCCAAATAGGAATATCTCATTTGGAGTGGCGAGTAGTGGCCATACCAAGGTCGCTACAATATTAAACTTTAATAATATACTGTAGCATGTCAGATAGGGAAAAATTAGCATGGAAATACATATACAGATGTGCATGTGGAAACAACACATCCCCACTAGGCAAGATACGAACCCATTTACACAAAGCATCTAACAGTTGCTCAACCCATTCAGCCACCATATCTCAACAGCAATGACGGGATGCCCAAATACGAGGCTCGGAGGCTGGCTCCGAAATTTCAACCCAGCCTGCTCGAACAAAAGGGCCGAGGCTTGTATCCGAGCAACAGTATCACGTGATTGATTAGTTTGAAGCTTTGGACGTCACGCAACCGTCTAATGGTTTTTTTTAAAAGACATGGCGCTTTCCAACCATGCTTTAAAACATGAAACTAAATTCGTCTCCAGCCTAATTATCAAGAAGTAATTAAATTCACAATAATGAATGTCAAAACGTTCCTGCTACACATCAATCATTTTCAATAACAAACGGATAGGCCCAATACTGTAGACTTTTATTAGAATATGTCTTGTAATTTTGGTAGGTGCATCCCCTGGCCGGTGGCAGAACGTGTAGAGCTGTGGTTAAATATTCAGTCGTTTTACAAAGCCCGGTTTGAGTCCTGATGATTACTTTGTCATAATGTTTTGATGATAACACTGGCAGCACTGTCTATGTAATTCCTACGTCAGGAATATTTGCTCGTCAGTTTTTAATATCACCTCTTAAATCAAGCATTGGATCCACCGTATTTTGTGAATGTTTTAACTCCAGCGTTTCTCTCATAGATATGTATCATTCAGATGTATGATCACCAGGTGATTGATGACGTCCGAAGCTTTGTTTGATCTCTACTGACAGGCACTGGGGCTTCCTCCATGCCTAGTTATTTACAAGTGCTTCCCATATATTGGATAGCTAAGTAGCCTATGTGAAATAGGTGATTAGATAATTATCTGACATCGCTGTCACAGTGTTGAATCCAGGTTAAGTTTAGGTTTTATGTGCCAGCACACTTAATGAAATTATTATATTTATTTTCTTATGAGTTATGTTAATATTTTCTCTTCCGCAGCTTCAATAATACCAAGGATGCAAACGTTTTTAAATAGTTGTTGGTCAGGAGATTGAACCATTCTCCGATCGAGGCATGCTTTGAAATTGCAACCCATTCGAATCCAGACGAAAGGGCCGAGGCTTGCGTCGGTGTAATACCACGTGATTGATGACGTCCGAAGCCTCGTTTGATCACATGCTTTTTCCAAAGCTTCTTTGGAAAATGCAGGCTTCTATGGTTGTTCGGGGCGGTTCGGTGCCTGAAACTTTTGAACACCAACCTCTACTGGTCACCCTATTTAGTCATTTATTTTAAAAAGTTGTTACTATAGGATATATAGAAAGAATAGAGGTTTGACATAGGATCGTTTCTGAGCTATCATCACACTTTATGAATGAGTGTATAATCAGTAGGCACGTGAGTGAAAATACAAAGAATCATTATGGGGATCATTATGGTAATAGCAATCAATGTATCAGCGATATAGAACATGATTAATGATTGTCTGAATAATCAAAATGTATAGGGCCCTAATGGCTCTATTATTTTTATACAAATCCCTGAAGCCTGCGCCACCAATATTTAACAGGGAAAGGATCTTGGAAGGTTGGGAAACAATGGTGGCGGATGGGGAGTAAGATCCGCCCAAGAACTAGCATAAGGGGATGTCCAGGAAGATTGTACAAGATCACACTGTATAAATATGTGTGTCCCGGGTTGGCCAGACAGTTGTTCCTGCAGGTCAACTCGGCTTTTATGATTACTCATTAAAAGTCTAAATTGAATCCACAAACTCCTGAGTTATTGCATCTTTTGAGTTGTTGCATCCTTTTGGCAAGATATATTTTTCCACGACATTACCCTTACCAGTCCAGCAATGGCGCAGTTGGTAGTGTCGCTTGTTTCCTGCTTTTTAACTTGTTATGGTGCAAGATCGAATCCAGATCATGTTTGACTTTTTGAGTGTACATGATACTGTTTATTGTTCTCTGAATAATTTGTTTTATTTTGTGTATTTTATGACACTCTTGCCTTAATAATACAAAACATTACAACGGATTCATAGCTGAAAAATGCTAGCTGGAAAGGCGAGAATAACATTGGATTCAAACCAAGCATTTAAATTTCTCTTCAGAAAGCACACACCTAACCACTGCATGCGCCACGAAGTCATGTAGCATACTGCGGAAAAGACATCTATGTCAACATTGAACGTGATATTTCTTCCTGATCAGCAGACACCACTGTGCAGTGAGTTTAAAAGCCTAGAGAGAATTAACCGTTTTTTGGCCAATTTGACAAAAGCGTTGAATATTTTAGAAAGCCTTGATTTCCCATAACTACCCAATAATACCAAGGAAGCAAATATTTTTAAATTATTTTTTATCAGGAGATAGAACTAAATTCTCCGATCGAGGCTTGCTTTGAAATGTCAACCCATTCTAATCCATACGAAAGGGCCGAGACTTGCATCGGTGTAATACCACGTGATTGATGACGTCTGAAGCCTCGTTTGATTACATGCTTTTCCCAAAGCCTCTTCGGAAAATGCAGGCTTCAATGGTTGTTAGGTGCGGTTCGGTGCCTGAGACTTTTGAACTGCAACCTCTACTGGTCACCTTATTTAGTAATTTATTTTAAAATGTTGTTAATTTTGCAAGTCCAGCATTGGCGCAGTTAGGGTTGCTGACTTCCAATTTCTTAGTTGTTATGGTGCCAGATCGAATCCACATCATGTTTAACTTTTTGAGCACAAACGATCGATACTGTTTATTGTATTGTATAATAATTTGTTTTATTTTGTGTATCTTATGACACTCTTGCCTTATTAATACAAAACATTAGAACGGATGCAGAGTTGAAAAATGCTAGTTGGAAAGGCAAGAAGAACACGGGATTCGAACCGGGCATTACAATTTCACTTTGGAAAGCGCATACCTAACCACAGCGCAACGAAGTCATGTTAGTTAGATAATGTGGAAAAGACGTCTTTATGATCATTCAGCATTGGATATTTATTCTTGACCCACAGGTGACACCACTGTGTAGTGAATTTCAAAGCCTCGAGAAATCGAACCGATTTTCGAACCATTTTGATGAAAGCCTCAAACGCTTCAGAAAGCCTCAAACGCTTCAGAAAGCCTCAGTTGCCCATCACTACATGATAGCATGGTTATTAAAAGTTTTGGCCTCAATGTAAGTGCCTACAAATAAACCTCAAGGGTTTAAAATTTTTGCCTAATTAGCTACGGCAACGACACAAACATAGCAAACGACATTGCATTAAATGAGTAGTTAAACGTTTTTTTTAAATTCAGTTTAATATAGCACACTATTTTACACCCATGTTTGAAAAACTCAAATCAACCTTAATTGCAGTATTTGTCAGATAAATATTGCAATTATTATTCAATATTATTCAATATTTTATACAAATCGTGCAGCCCTACTTACACAATTAAAAACAATACAGGTAAACCCTACATCTAAATGATAACAATATGATTTAGAATACATTAGCATAGCTAAATAATATTCCTCAACCCACTAACAATATCTTTAGAATCACTTCAGATAGACATAAAACAAACTGTTTCCCATGTTAGGGCTATCCCAACTAAAAATTCTGTAATGTTATTGACTAGAACATAGGTATTCAACCCTCTCCTGGGGACCCCCCAGCCATCTCACAGTTTAGTTTTAGCCCTGAACAAGCTCACCTGATTCATCAGGTAAGGGCTTGTTAATTAGTTAAGTTGATTTAGTTGTGCTAGCTCTGGGATACATCTAATAGATGGAATGACTGGTGGGTCCCCAGGAGAGGGTTGAAGACCTGTGGACTAGAAATATTACATTTACATTACTAGTATTAGCTTACCAACATTATCTCTAAGCTAGACACCATAACAACTTTGTTTCACGTTTTTACCATCCTAACTTAAAACACTGAAAAGGCCATAACAATTTTTAGTTGTACATTGACAATGATTATATTATTTGCATAGATATGCCAAAATGATCAGACAAACACATTGCCCTCTCATTTTCCCCCTTCCTCTTCTGTCCTCTCCTCATCCTTCTCACTAACTTGAGAGCAACCTTCATTTTCCTTGCTCTCTTCCCTTTCATAATCCCCTATCATATCTTCTTGCTCACTATGTATTACAAGGACAGATCCCTCTACAAGCATGAAGAGTAAACTCTTGTCAATCCTAGATTGAGGTTAGCCTTTTAACTTGCTTATAGCCTAACATACAATACAACAGGCTACTTGATGTTAGTGTTGCTAAGCTCCTTTTAGTTAAAACCGCTAAGATCCTTTCAAGTTAGTCTGTGCAAAATATTATATATCCACTAGAATGAGAAAACTATTTTGTGAACTGAAAGCTACCCAAGAATATCCGAACAAGGCAATGCATAATGCAAAAATGTGTTTTTAATATTTAAATAGCGCATTAAAAAAACAGTACTATAGTGAACAAAACATTATTGGAGCTGACTTCACAGAAGAATTAAGTGCTTACCCTACATATCACAAAATAAGACGTGGGCTACGATATTTATTTGGGAATCAACTGTGCATTAATCCTGTCTAATTACTCATATTCTTGGCAATTTGGATGTTCATGTGTTCATACACACAGAAAGCAGTTATATGTCGTGGAGCTCCGCGCCCTAGAGGACTTAGCTCCTAGTGGTTTACCCCCGTCGCATAAGCAGCCGTCACTGAAAAAAATGTATGCACATACGTCAGCCAATCGGGGCACGCCTGCCCCCTATAAAGGTACCTGTGCCGGTAGCACCCCCTCCCTTTTTTCTTCAGCACAGCTGTACGTAACTCTGCACTAGCCAAGAATTTGTCGCCAGTTAATCTTCACAACTAGCGTCTTGGATTACTCTTTTTACAATGACTAAGTTTTTTGCCGCCGCTTGCTCCTGCACCGACCTGGCCGCCACTGGAGATTCTCACAGTTTCTGTGTGTCGTGCCTTGGACCGGCGCACACTCGTGCGGGACTTACAGACCCTCCTGCCTGCCGACTGTGCGTCCTTGCCTCTCCCTACTCGTGTAGAGAGAGCTAACTTCTTCGAGGTTGAGGTCGATTTGGATGACATCCTGGAGTCCTCCAGCGAGGACAACGCTTCTGCTAGAGACCTTGGGGAGGGGGAGGAAGGTCCTTCTCAGGGCCTGACTCCCCTGATCCAGGCCGACCCTCTCCCCCTCCTCGTGGGGGGGAGGGGGGTGGCGCTACTGTTCCTGTTCCTCCCGCCTTGGAAATAGACAACGACGAATTTTCCAGGATTATAGAACGAGCCGCGCTCAGGATTGAGCTGCCTCTTCCTCCTCTTCCACCACCTAGAGAGAAGTCCAGGATGTCCTACAGTTCCTGGGCTAAATCTTTCAAAGCCGTCGACGCTCACGCCCCCGAGGTCCAAGGATTTAAGGTTTTCGCTGAGGGTTCCTAGGACGCCCCCCTCTCTGTGAGAGCTCTGGTTCGTTCTTACCTTCCTTTCACTAAGGTGGTGGGTAGGCAGTCCGCTATTAGCGGTGCTGTCCCCCCCTTAGAACCTGCGCTGGCTGCACACTTTCTACCATCGTGGGGCTGGCAGGGAAAGAAGCCCCTCTCGCCCTCCCCCAAGGACAGGTTTTCTGCCCAATTTTTGGATAAGGCTTACGTTTTAGCAGGCCAATCTATGGCAGCATCTAACAACGTTGCTATTCTAGCTTCGGCTACCACTGAGGTTTGGGGGAAGCTTCGCCCCATACCTCACGCGAGAGGGAGATCGCGGACTCCATGAAAGCTATCCTGCACCTCACGCAGGCTCAGACCATCTGCTCCGGCCGGACCATGGCATCTGCCTTCGCCTGTCACAGGCACCTGTGGCTTTCTCTCTCATCTCTAAAAAACTCGGATCGGAATCCACTACTGAACGCCCCTCTATCTCAGACAGGACTTTTCGGTAACGCCATCCACATGGATATCGATTCTTTCCGCAAGATTGACGCGGACAAAAAAAGAGCTGGGACGCCATCTTCCCCTCGCTAGACGCAGCTCCCCTGCTTCCTCCGAGGTACGGTCTTCTCGCCCTCCTCAGTGCCCTGGAGTGTCAGCCCGACGCCGTCAGAGACATCAGGCTACATCTACTGCTCCTGTCACAGCCTCTGTCCCTCCTGAGAGGCGGGATCCTCCCCCTGCTGCATCCCAGCCCGCCCCGAGAATTTGTTCCCGGACTCCGGGTCCCAGATTCGCCGTCCCGTGGCCTGCTAAGATGCCTAGACAAACGTGACTATGCGTGGAGTCGGCCGGGTACTGCACCACTGCTTACCCGGCCCCCACGCCTCACTCTCAGGTTGTGTTGGCTGGATCGCGCGGCGTTGCCGATTCAGCCCCTTTATATACATTTTTAAATAAAGTTTCTTCAGAACGCTACTCTTATGGTGGTGTTTGAGTCTGTGAACAAACCTTTGCCTTCAGTTAGGGCCAGTTTGCCTCCATTGGTTACCACTTATGCGACAGATAATGCTCTGCCTCTCCATAGTGTGGTTCCTTTGGATATGAGTAGTAGCGTCTGTGAGCGAGACTCCCCTCACATTCGCACTGTAGGGACTTGGTCAGATCTATGTGCTCTCGTACCCTCCCCTTTGCGAGTAGGCTTAGAGAATGTAAATATATCTCCTCTTCGCGAGCTACCGAGGCTTCCCGGGATGTTATAGACATAACTACTCCAGCCTCTCTTCCCGCTCGCTCAGGTAGATTAAAACGCCGGGCCGCGTCTTCAGTGATTAGCACGGCGCCGCCGCCAGCTTTCCCTGTACTTAGTCTCCGTCACAACAGTTTGGATCGCTCTCACCAACGTCGCCATGACAACACTTGTGTGATAGCGGCTAAGGTCCCGTGTATGCAGATACCGGGTTCCATGCATAGCGGATCTACGCCTTCTAACAGTATGAGTGCCTATCCTGTTATGAGCCGCTGTGGTCTAGTGGGTAGTGTCGCCGACTCTTGATTGGGAGATTGGGGTTCGTGTCCCAGCTGTGACTTCTTTTCTGCGCCCTTTCAATCCTCGCCCTCCATGGACCACGTCTCTCCCTTCTCGGGCGAGACTGGTGGCAGTAGGGGCGGAAGAGAATTACAATAATTTTCTGCTGAACGCCCCTCAACTTCGTGCTTGTCCTCTCTCAGAGCACTATTTGGAGTGGCGTCGTCATTGTACACTGTCACTTTGGCTCGATCGAACGAACAGAAAAGGTTATCTGATTCAGTTTCGCAAGCTCCCTCCTCCGTTTTCAGGAGTAGTGGAGACAGTGATGCTGTCGCAGGACAAGGCGGATGCCCTCTTATCAGAGATAACAGAGCTCCTGAACAAGGATGCTATCGTTGTGGTCCCGGAGGAATTGAAACACAGCGGTTTTGAATTGAAACACTTCCTGGTTCCAAAGAAGACGGGCGGTGTCAGACCAATTTTGGATCTGTGCACCCTGAACAAGTGTGACCAAACGGCCCTATCGCATGCTCACTACGACTCGCCTATTGGAATCAGTGCTCCCGGGGGACTTTTGCACGAGCATAGACCTAAAGTTGCTTACTTTCATGTGCCAATCATTCCTCGCCGCAGAAAGTTTTTCCGATTTGCTTTTCAGGGCAGGGCCTGGAGGGTGCCCTTCGGTTACGCGCTCACTCCGCACACCTTCTACAAATACGTGGAGACAGCACTGGAACCCTTACGCAGATGAGGAATCAGAGTTCTAGCCTATCTGGACGATCTACTGATTTTAGCCCCATCGGCGGATATAGCGAGGGCTCACACTCGCCAAGTGGTGTCCCTTTTTCAGAAATTGGTTTTTTTTCAGACTCGCTGTGAATTGGACAAACAGTGCGCTAAGACCGACCAGCAGGTTTCTTATCTGGGTCTCCTCCTGGACACGCGTCTGATGAGAGCGTGCATTTCGGATGCCAGGGCTCAGGATCTCCTCTCTCCCCTCAACCTGTGTCCCCCACCTTGTGCGCGATCGGTTCAGTCGATCATGTCATTGGGCATGATGGCAGCAGCGCATGCGGTGGTTCTCCTGGGACTGCTGCATATGGGCAGACTTCAAGCCTGGTTCTCCCGACAGCGGGTAGACCCTGTGCGTCATCGAAGATGACTTCTACCCCTGCCGACCAGCCTACGGGGGGATCTGGCCTGTTGGAGAGACCACGTTTCACTCTCTCAGGGAGTCCCCATGGGGAGAGTGACGTCATTTGTTCAGATGTTCACAGACGCCTCCCTGCAAGGGTGGGGAGGCGTATGTCAGGGGGAGGCGATAGGGGAAGTGTGGCCTTCGGGCCCTCGCCACATCAATCTGTTGGAGTTGGTCATCGTTCTGCTGGTATTAACCCACTTCCTGGACCTGATCAGAGGCCGCGACGTTCTGATTCGCTCAGACAATCAGGCCACGGTCTCTTACATCAATCGCCAGGGGGGAGTCAGGTCTCCTGCTCTCCACCTGTTGGCCATGTGCCTGTGGCTCTGGGCCCACAGACACCTGCCCTCTCTCTCGGCCGTTCACATTCCAGGACGGCTGAATGTGGGCGCGGACCTAATGTCCCGAGAGGGTTTTCGAGACGACAGGTGGCGTCTTCATCCGGAAATCGTCTCCCTCATCTGGGGAGACCACTTTGCGTCGAGGCAGAACGCTCAGTGTCGGCTTTGGTTCTCCCTCAGTCAGCGGGATCACCCTCTGACATGATTGGAATGAGAAATCACTGCTTTCTTGCGTATGTTTGTCTATCAGGATTACCTGTAGTTAGCAAGCTAAAGGACAGCTGGCTGGCTCACAGAGCTAATAAATCAACTATTCTGGGTAAATGTTCATTTAACAATGCTTGGTTACACCCTCAGGATGCACTAAATGCAAGCTGTGTAGTAAAGAATTCAAAGTTTCAAACATCGGGGAAGCTGCCCTAACTAGATGTTGTCAAACAATGTTGTTTGACTTGCCTCTGAACCACCACTTACAATTCAAACAGAAATACATGTGAGAATATGGGATGGTGGAGAGGTGATAGCAAAATACATTACCTCTGAATTTATGGGACATTCATCTGCTGTTGATATAATTGCTTTCTCATGTTTGCTCTGCACATAACGAAGACTGTTTGAGCCACAGGTTGCAGCACTAGCATTTGATTGCAGATACTGCTCTGGCCACATGTCAAAAACTATGTAAAGATGGTGGAAAAAGGTGAACTACACGATCCAAAGTGCAAGTCCTTTCAAACAGTTAAGGAAATATCTGTAAAAGTGGGCCTCTTCAATGGAGTACCCAGACAAGTTTACCTATGTGCACAACATGTACTTTTTGTAAGTTTATTAAACCTTTTACTTTTCACTTTAATTTATTGCTAGAAATATCATACATTTTTAGATTAATTAAAAAATATTAATGCAAAAAAAGATTTAAAAAGCTTACTTATGACCCATGAATCACCGGCGAATTTAGATCTGTGCGACAACGTAAAACGCACTGATGCTTATGATTTTGAACCTCTGTGTCACGGCTGGCGCTCTACCTTTGCGGCTTTCTAGCTGTCATCTACCAAACGTACACTTCCAATCACCTGCACCTGTTCCTCATTGCAATCATGCACAGCCGGACTCCATCAGCTCATCACCGACCGTGTATAGATCACCCACATTTTTTAGTCCCTTGTCAGATCTTAACACTGCCACACAATTCTTCTCGAACCCTTGAGCCAGTGTTTCTCAACCCTGCTCCTGGACGCCCCCATGCCCTGCACGTTTTAGATCTCTCCCTGCTCTGTCACACCAGATTCAAATGATCAGCTCATTATCAAGTCCTTCATGAGCTACATCAGGTATGTTAGTGCAGGGTGAGATCTAAAACATGCAGGGCAGGGGGCAACCAGGAGCACGGTTGAGAAACACGGCCTTAAGCGGATTTATCTTGTGTGTAATGGCGATGATCTGGAAAGAATATAGTTCCCTCTTTTACTTGAACCATAAGCTTCCCCTGTCATCGATTGGGCACTTTTCATTGAAGAATTGTTTTTCTTCTTTGTTTTGGTGCTTTATCTTCTGTGGTTGCTGGTCTTTTTTCCACTAATATGACACCTTTTTAGCTAAAATGTGTGATTTACCCCAGTGTGTGTGTGTGCATGCTTACAAGCTGATGTTTAAAGTGATAGTTCGACCTAGATTGGTTTGTTTAATGGCTTATTGTGAAAAATGACCCCATGAGCCTTCAAGAACAACTCAGGGTAAACAGAATTTTACCCAAACATGAATCGAACTATCCATTAAAGCAACTGCGCCCAATTTAAAGAAATTCTGCACATTCTTCTGCAGCATCAATTCAGTTATGAAATGTGTGAGCAAGCTTGAGAAAACCAACCATAACGCCAAACCTAACCTTCCCCTAACCCTAATCAAGTTGGCTAATTTGATTTAAGATGTAATATTTTACGTCTTAGGCATTTAGTAGACACTGACATCCAACTGACTTTTTAGGTAAGTTCTATGCTCTGGGACAAAAAGAAAAATCGTTCCACTATGCCAGCATGAGATTTGAACTGATTATTAATCAGATGCCATAAACATTATGCTTCTGATAACTAATCAGTAAAGGCTATACTAGTTAAATCTTGATATTTTAATTTGATTTGATTTTGATGATTCAAAAGAAGGAATTTCTTTAACCTAGGCAGTTTCTTAAACATCATCCTGAGAGGCAGCAGTGCCTCCCAGGCATTATTTTAGAGCACATTTGTCCTTTCTGCGGTTAGCCTGGGATAAGATAAAAGCCTACACACGATTTCAAATAACATCATATGAATGTAAACCTGTTTAACAGACTCCACAGACAGGATCTTGACTACAGTCGTGTATTACAGTCAACAAGAAAGTTTTCAGGTTGCCAGTCTTAGTTTTCTCTTCTTTGAAGATGAAGATCACCTCTCTTACCGACTCAATTCTTAATCCAGGCGGCAGTACCTCCTAATTGTCAATGACGTTGGAATATGTCCTGTCATATCTCACAGACTTTTCTGAACACTAATTTGATTGGCACTGATATTCTTACTGCTCCTGTACTGGCTCATTAATGGTGGCTGCCTGTAAAAAAGAAATGGTTGATCATCAACAAATCCTGTGTCAAAGTGTTCTACTGTTTGTGTCTTTACCTCCCCTATCACATGGTCTGCATGGTCACTGATGTTGAATGATTGTAAAACATAGTATTTTCTCTCACCCATCCACTTCCTCTTTCCCTCTCACCTTTTAGATGAGTATGTCATCCACTCCCTTTCTCTACCTTCTCTCTCCTCACTCCTACACTGCTAGACAAGTGTTAATACAACTATCTAAGTTAACGTTAGCACTCTGCTATACTGTTGGCCTCGGCAACCTGACAAAAATTTTTTTGGTAAACACGTGTATTATCAGTTAATTATCATTGAAATGTCAGCAATATTGAACAAATCTGAGAGCATGAAACTCACCTTTGTTTGTGTACTGTAGTTACCGTCATCATTGTATGTAATGTGCTTGATTCTGGTATTTACATATTCCGTGTTATCATTAACCTATTAATTTGAATTACAAACTTATCTCCATAGCTTTGCAGTCAGTAATGCTTGGCTAAAGTTTCTGTCAGGGTTTGTTTTCGCAAGCTTGTCTGAAATTATCGGATAATTTTATAAGTGAAGTTACTAAAAGGAGCAAAACAAGACACGTGAATGAATCTATAAACAGAATGGGATACAAACAATGACCAGCAGCAAACACACAAGGGAAGAAGGAACGAGGGAAGAGGGCATCAAATCCCACTGGTATGGCAAACCCGCCGTGCCAGGGCATGCACTGTTTTTACTTTGTAATTTGTTACAGAAACTCGTCCACTCAGCTACAATAAATGAATGTAGCCCCTGGCTTGATTTCTGATAAAGATTATATAATAATACAAACAAATAATGTCTGTAAACAACATCAACTACTGAGAGAAAGGTCCCATTAATTTGTCAGTTATAGACATGAATCATAGCTAGTAAGTTAGTTTCTGTTTCAGTCACATCTTTTGTCACATTTGTGTGGTCAACCACATACATCCTAATGATTTCTTGACAAATAATGCCTCTGTCTATCCAGTCTTGCTTAGTCACCATTTTGACAAAGTGATCCACTGCATCACACTGCATTCAGCATTTAATCAATATTCACCTACATCAAGCTAACACTAATGGAAAAGGTCCAGGGACAGATTTAAGCCGAGGTGTTACGTTTGTGAAAACATTGACCAACATTGGTCACCAACTTTTAGAGTGTGTTGTATTACGTGGTTAAAAGTATCTGTCTCCTTTAACTTAATTTGCTAACGGTCAACTCATATGAGCTCAATGAGCACAGCTAGTTCAGCCAGGGAACCTGAATGGGCATTGGCTCAGCGATGCATCAGCTGACAGAGGCATTTCTAGAACATTGCCCTACCAACTAAGCTACACAGGGCCTATATTTCCTCTCAGCTACTTGTTTGTTCCTCCTATATTTCCTCTCAGCTACCTCTTAGCTACTTGTTTATTCCTTCTTCTCTCTTCAATACTGCCTGACTTGTGTCCCATTCTCTATAACATCATGCATCGCCATCCTGACTTCCTGTCTTCTCTTATCACTCTTCATATCTCTTCTCTTTCTATTTTCTGTTTAAACACAGTGTCCACTTCCTCTAACTCACATCTGCTATGAGTTCTGAGGATGAATGTGACAAGAATAACGTTCATGTTATTTTGAGAGTGGGTGTTTGATCCAAGGTCCCTAGAGAGGGCCATTTTGTAAACAGGACCAGAGTTTGTGTACTGCATGGATTTGTTTAGTCCATTAGTCAATGGTACCTTTGGGGTCTGGCTTGTGTTCTTGCAACCAAACGCCAAGCCAGTTGTGGAAGCTTTATGTCAGTGGCAAAGGATAAATAAATAGGATTTTGTGTTGATTTTATATGCATCTCAAAGAGTATCTGGTCACATTGTTTTGAGAAAGCCTATGAAATATGATGTGTTTGTCTCAGCTTCTGTTTATCTTCTATTTCATCGAGAGCACATAACCAGCTCTAATTCAACAGGTTCACTTGTTTCTCAACTCATGCACTTGTGTTTCCGGGACACGATTTGTGTATGATAGCTGTTATGTAAGTAAACTAAGTTAACACTGCAGTGTTAGAAATATTTCTAAACTATACGTTTTTTTCACACTGGCAGTTTTGCCTCAAAGCCTATGCAGAAAAATTTGTGAAAA
>JACXGI010011440.1:0-25229 GCA_016801175.1 Esox masquinongy | reverse complement strand
ATTGGAGCACAGTGCTCCACAGCCAGAATGAGGATAGAAAAAGATGAACGAACGGAGCAGTGAGGAGCGCCTGGGGACCGCTGCAGCTAGCAGTGTGGATCGACAGGGATTGGAGCACAGTGCTCCACAGCCAGAATGAGGATAGAAAAAGATGAACGAACGGAGCAGTGAGGAGCGCCTGGGGACCGCTGCAGCTAGCGGTGTGGGGCTACATTGAAACAGTGCGACCGTATCGCTTTTTGATGCTGAGATCGTATTCACGGGGGCACGGTCCAAGCCCACCTCCGTGAATTTAAAGTAGTCATGTTTGCCAAAGCAAAATGGAACAATACAAACACAGTTATAAACTGTGGAAATAAATATGTTATGGAAGTCAATAGAATGGTCGGGCACATTCAACTAATTTAGCAGACGATCTATACAAGAGTGACTCAGAGCATATATTTACATACTGTCGTCACGTGAGAATCAAAACAACAATCATGGCAGTGCAACCGTTATGCTCCACCAACTTAACCGCAGAGATAACATTGTAATATTATTTGTTCATATAAAAACTTTCCAATACTACAAAGACAGTGGCGGCCTGACCATCTAGCATTTCACGCAGAGAGAGAAACAGAGAAATGCCAGGGCAGATATCTGGTCACAGTGCGTTCCTCATAACAGATTGCAGTAGGCAGTAGTCTCTGACAAACACGACACAATACTGAACATTTGTGCAGTCAGTTGTTATCCTTTCCTACTGTATTTCAATCAGTTCTTATCCTTTCCTACTGTATTTCAATCAGTTGTTATCCTTTCCTACTGTATTTCAGTCCGTTACCCTTTCATACTGTATTTCAGTCAGTTACTCTTTCATACCGTATATCAGTCAGTTTGTCTATTCGACTGTATTTCAGTCAGTTTTATCCTTTCTGACTGTATTTCAGTCAGTTTTATCCTTTCTGACTGTATTTCAGTCAGTTTTATCCTTTCTGACTGTATTTGAGTCAGTTGGTCTATCCTACTGTATTTCAGTCAGTTGGTCTATCATACTGTATTTCAGTCAGTTGGTCTATCCTATTGTATTTCAGTCAGTTGGTCTATCCTACTGTATTTCAGTCAGTTGGTCTATCCTACTGTATTTCAGTCAGTTGGTTTATCCTACTGTATTTCAGTCAATTGGTCTATCCTATTGCATTTCAGTCAGTTGGTCTATCCTACTGTATTTCAGTCAGTTGGTCTATCCTACTGTATTTCAGTCAGTTGGTTTATCCTACTGTATTACAGTCAATTGGTCTATCCTACTGTATTTCAATCTGTTGGTCTATCCTATTGTATTTCAGTCAGTTGGTCTATCCTACTGTATTTCAGTCAGTTGGTTTATCCTACTGTATTTCAGTCAGTTGGTCTATCCTACTGTATTTCAGTCAGTTGGTCTATCCTATTTTATTTCAGTCAGTTGGCCTATCCTACTGTATTTCAGTCAGTTGGTCTATCTTAGTGTATTTCAGTCAGTTGGTCTATCCTACTGTATTTCAGTAGTCATAGTTCCATTCCAGTCCCTTTGTTCGCTTCACTCACCTTTGGCAATGATAAAACTGTAATTACACTAATTAGTAATAAGGGCTGAAAATAATTGGATCAGTCCCCTCATATGGGTCACCGGGCCTGAAGCAACGTGTGTGTGTGTGTGTGCGCACGGGTACTCAGTGTGTGTATAGCAGAGAGGACAGAAAATCGGGGAAAAGCATATTTGTTTCCTCTCAGTCAGGTTTCCAACAAGCCTCTGTTTTTCATAAAAGTCCAGCCGAATAAAAAAAGATACAACAGGCTTGACTGAAACAGCAAATGTTGATTGAATTCCATAAACATCGCCCAAAGGTTTTCACTGTCGACAGAGAGGATATTCCATAAGTCGACGCTCTCTGTAAAGCACCATATACCAATGGAAACAGGTTTTATCTATAACTGATGCTTAGACAAATAATAATTCTGACATGAAAAAGACCCTGCTTACAAGGCTGCAGATCAAATATCACAAGGTAGATAGGCTTTATTTTGGCCTTTCTCTATCAAAATAATATAAAACTGAACCAGAGCTTTTGAAATCAATGTAAAACTCAATTTTGTTTCATTCTTCCTTTTTTTTTATTCATTTATTATTTGGGCTAGCTGCCGGCTCTGTGCGTGTCGTGTCTAATAAGCACGTAGTGTCTCGCCTCGGCTTCAGCCGCCTCGGCCGCGTGCGTCTCGGCCTGGCTGTATGAAACTTTGCATTCCGTGTCATCGACATAACACTGCAGCCACTCAGGTTAGTTCGCTACAACAGAGTTTGGATGGAAACGTGCCTCGGCTTCTGAAATGCGCACATTTCACCTTTCATGCGACGTTTGGATGGCAAGGAGTGGCATCCCCAAGAGTAGCACTGGCTCATGTGGCGGGAGAAGGATGTCACTCTGAACGTATGCTCAGGCATCCTTTTGGTATTCAAGGAATGCTCTCTGTAACTTTCCTGGTGTCCTGTTTCACCTTAGGAGGACATGAGCCCTTGGACCACATCTCGGAACAAGCTGGCCCAAAGGACTTGTAGTAGCCCCTGTCCAAAGTCCTCCTGGGTTGTTTTCCAGATCAAGTTGCTGCCGGATGATTCCTGCTGTCACTGGCCGCAGTCCACATATACACACACACACCTGCTCGTCATCTGATCATGCAAAAAACACGTGGCCCAAAAGGTTATGTACTCTTATAATGTTCACCTAACACAGCCAGAAGAGGACTGGCCACCCCTCAGAGTCTGGTTCCTTTCTATGTTTCTTCCTATGTTCCAACCCTCCTAGGGCATTTCTCCTAGCCACTGTGCATGGACTCCGTTGTTGTGTGCTCTTCAGGGTTTTAGGTTGGGTATCGGCAAAATCATTTTGTGATCGATAGCAATGTCTTTTAAATCACACAAACATGATCTAGATTAGACTATGTCAAAAAACATTAACTAAAGCCTTGCTATGGGAGTGGCCAGAAACAGGAAGACAATCGCGTGAAATCGAGATTGCCCTCATTCAAAGTGAGGTGGAGGTGTGCCGAGGGCTCGAGTCAAGCAAGTGAATGGCAGTTAGGGTCACATCTGGCAGGGCTGCTGTTCCGGCTGTAATTGGGTCCGACTCAACGGTGTGAGGCGGCGACGCAGCCATCACCGTCATGGCCACGGTCACCGTGCTGCTGTTTCGTCCCAGGGTGCAGCTGGCCATGACAAGACAGGTGTGGCAGCTGTCACGGCAACAACGGCGGGATGCCTTATTGTGTCTGTACCACCACTGCCGCTGACACACACACGTGCACGCGCAAACATCTGTCTGACACGTGTGTGTGTGTGTGTGTGTGTGTGTGTGTGTATACTGGAACATGTTTGTCCAAACAGGACCATTATCAGAACATTAGTATTATGTTAGCTGCAGTAAAGCCAGCACGTGTCATGCCTGCAAACGACCAGGCAGTCCACCGCTACAAAATACATTATTAAACACACACACACACACGCACACACACACACAGACACGCGCACACACACACACACACGCACACACACACACACACACACACACACACACACAGACAAATACCCTCTTAAATAACCGAGCAGCAGTTAACCTCCATGTCTATCCCCCACAGCACAACCACCATTACAGCCCATCAGGTAAGACAGGCATGGCCTTTCTTAGACTATTGTTTTTATCTCCTCCTTGCCTCCTCCTCTACCTCCTCCTATTCACCCCGTCATACACCCTTGTCTCACTCATCTTTTCTGTTCCCTTCTTTCCACTTTTGGTCTATTTTCTGCTCTTGTCCTACTTCATGTCTCCCCCATTCTCCTCTTACATACCTTCCCTTTTCCCTTTCTCTATCTCTACATCCCCGTCTCACCTCCTTCTCCTCTCATCTCACCCCCACCAGTCTCTCTCTCCTCCCTCTCTCATCTTCCTCTTTCTGTCTTCCCATCTTTTCTCTCTCTCTCACCTCCCTCCCTCCTGTTGTCTCCCCTGTCTCTCTCTCTCTCTCTCTCTCCTCTCATCTCAGTTCCTCTCATCTCTTACCCATCCCCTCTCTCCCAGTGGATTGAGTTGGTTGGTCGGTGGGTGGGTGGGTGGGTGGGTGGGTGGTTATGTCTGCTGATAGGCTGTGATGAGAACTGACTGTCCATCAGCCAGAAAAGGATTCTATTACCTGGCCATTCTGTTTCACATTCAGCATGGCATGCAGAATAACAGCAATGTCAAACACACACACACACACACACATTCAGAGGCACTCAGATGCAGGGACAGACAGATACACACGCAAAAACACACACACACACACACACACACACACAGACATACACACACACTGATACTGTGAAAGACACACTCAGAGACAGTTACACGGCCACACACACACACCCACTTGCACAGATGATATGCAGACTCACACCAATGAACCACGGCAGTTACTTATTGAACACATGTATGACGTCCAGGATCCATCGATGACAACATACCACACCCCACTACGTGTGCCGAAATGCCGGCGATCACCTACAGTCTGCACCAGATCCAGCAGCTCTGTGGTCCATCCATTGGCACTACCACACTGCAGAATACCAGTCTGCCAACTCGCTGCGCCAGCATGGATGACATCATCACTATGCACCACTCACAATCCAAAGAACGGCTCCGTTGGGCTCCCACAGTACAGGAAGTATGTACAGGAAGTATGTACTGTGTAACAATAATAATGTTAATAATAATAGCATGATTGATGTGATTTAACTTAATGAGTAAAATATTTGGGTTTGCTTTAACTCCTGAAAATGTATTTCCGATAGTGGATTGACCAGGTCTGGAAACTAAAAATGACAGTTATTTTAATTAATGTAAGAAAATAAATTGATGTGGTTCACCGAACAAAACATATCGTTGAATAGGAAGACTATTTAAGTGTCGACATTTACCAAAGTTTCAGGCAGAGCCAAGCATGTTTTTAGCTGAAATGTGGTTAGCAAGAATAAGTAGCTAGCCGGGCCATGAACATGCGTCTGTGAAAATTAACTTGTCACGAGTTGTTGTTGCCAATGTGTAATCACAGCGGTTTAGGCAAACCAACTGGCTCACATTGACCATCCACTCCCGATGCTTGCTGGGTCTACTGATGTTGCCATTTTTCTTGTCTTGAAAGAGCTGCCTCAACTCTCTCACAAATGTTTATAACTGATAATTAGACACAGGTGGCAATAATGAATGAAGATTACTGATTATAGATTGTCGTGATAGATTCATAGAATCAAAACACAAACCAAGCTTTTGATTAAGTTAAAAGCTTTTACTTAAGCGGAGCTCTACAACATCTCTGGCAGGACTCAAACGTGTCCTCCTCAGCTCAACGTGTTGACCAACAACTTCGTATGACGTGCACAAGAGAACACCTCAATACACGATGAGCAATTAATCAAACCAAATGCACCAAATTGTAAGAAAAACACAGTGTTGATGGGGTCACTAGTATTGCTGTAGAGTTAGTTTTGTAGAATATACCTCCCATCTGACTTCTGATATGGAAAGAAAAGACAAAAATGTTACAATCTTTATACTCTAACTTGTTGGGAAAGTGGTGAAAGTGACTCGTGTCAAAAGTGGCGTTGCTTGTAGCGTATAGAAGGTTTACCTAAGGTTTCACCCTGTGAAGGTGGATGAAGACGGATGTGCAGATTAGTCATGCGCGTAGTCGTGGACACATGCATGCTTTTGACTGCCAGCACCACGCTCTATCAGCTGACTTAGCCAACCAATCACGATCAATGTGCTGTATAGATCTCTCCTTTAGCCAGTGTTCTGCCCCTGCGGGAGTCCGTCTGAGGGATTTGGTCCAGATACCAGCAGAAATATTGATCACACACGCGTACGCACTTCAGCAGGTTTGGTGGCACGGTGCGCACGATCAATAGTCTCTGAATGTTTAACTTCGGATTTCACCCCTCAATAAGGATCTCTTAACCGGAAGAAACTCTAGAAAGAAAAGCTGTGAGAAAGGGATGGATCAAGGAAGGCAAAGAGGGGGAGAGGGCAGGGGGAGAAGGATGAGGGAAGGAAGGAAGGAAGGAAGGAAGGAAGGAAGGAGAGAGGGAGGGAAGCAGGGATTGTGGCAATGTATTGAGAGATACATACAGTATAAGAATGACTGAGAAAAAAAGGTATGGATAAGCTAAATAGAGACAGAGAGAGATAGAAAGAGACGGAGAGGGATAGATAGGAAGACAGACTCGGAGGAATGAGCACTGTTTTGATCTTTGAAAACCACACTCCCTCCTCCGGTTGCTATCACAGTCACAACGAGCAGACCCCCAACCCACAACCTGCCTGCTGCAAGATGATGAATAACGCGTGAATGATATGACAGTGCTCAAATTCATCTGGAAAACCCATCAATGATTTATGTGTGTGTGTGTGTGTGTGCGTGTATGTGTGTGTGTGTGTGTGTGTGTGTGTGTGTGCACCCGTGTATGTTTAAACATAAACCCCGAGCAAACACATGGACACACACAACAGACTTTATGAACACAGGACAGAGTGTATGGAATTCCAAGTGTCATAACAGGAAAAGATACAGATAGATAATAACTGCTATCCTATAGTCTACACCTCCACCCTGTCAAAGAACAGGAGGAGCAGGCATGAGAGACGGAGGGAGAGAGAAAAGGGGAAAACTGTGACAAGGTACGTGCGGCTACTGTATTGGTGTTTAGCCTCTCTGTGCTAATGCTAATTCAGTCACGGTTCTCAATCCAACAAGAAACCACAGCTCTCCCTCCAGTCAGCACTTCATCAAAGCCTCTACTGCAGCACTGGAGAAGGAGACAGAGAGGGGGGGAGTGAGAGGGAAAGAGGTATAGGTGGAAAGGAAGAGACCAATAGGGAGAGAATGGAGAGAAAGGTGAATAAGTGAGAGAGGGAGGGGTTAGAAATCTAATTTTGGACCAGCCAATCATTTTATTGAAATAACATTTTCTTTTTTTTTATTTGCTATTCCCCATTCCCTTACATCTCTCCCAATCTTCCCTCTCCCCCTCTTCTGCTGTCTCTCATATACACAAACACACTATCTCTCTTCTACCCCCCCCCCCACACACACACACACACACACACACACACACACAACAGCACACTCTTTTCTCCCCCAGCAGCTGGAGGGATTTGCTGGTGTACATTACTGCCTTTATTACCCAGGCCTGTCCAGCAGGCTCCATGAGGATCCCCAGTGGCTGATGGGTAGAGAGGCAGAATGAGACTGGATGTGTGGGAGCATAATCTCCTACCTGAGGCGCTACATGTTCTCCCCCCCCCCCCACAGCCCCCCCGGCCCAGGTGCGTCCCGGGAGCAGGAGCGGACGAACACACAGATTCGACTCGGCAAAACGACAGCGGTGACATCAACGCAATGCAGGAGAACAGCACCGGGGAGGTGCGGAGAGCGGGAGGGGGAGAGGAGGGACAAGGGGGAAGGGGAGAAAGGATACATGCGTATGCCTCCCGTCCTGGAGCCAATCGCCAGGATCTTCTGGACAGGGTCGAAGGTCAGGCAGGTGGGCTGGTATGGGAAGCCGTGACGCACTGTCTGGAAGACAAAACACAAAACCACACTTTAATCAGGGCCCGTACAAAACAACAGCAATACTCTGTCACCTTTGAAATGTTAAGTGTGCACGTAACCTTTCATGATTGTATAAATAAACATACCTTAACTCCTATAAAACAGATGCAAATGGCGAAATTAATCACGATTAAGAGCCATGACCTATGACCTATTGCAGATTGGACACCAGAGAAGAAACAATGTGCTTCTACCATAGGTGAACATAAGGGTTCCCCATAATTGTCTCAAAATTCTCTCTAGAGAATCCTGGATTTTGTGAATACTTGATTTCCTGCTTATCGATTCTGAAACCTTTGCAAACAGCAACATTCTACAAACAGATGCTCTCCCTCCATAGTCCATAAAAACAGCCCTTTCCCCAGTTCGTCACTAGCAGCGGTGCGTACAAATGCACAACAGCCGGCCAGACTCTACACCTTTAGATACCCGACCTGTCGATACAAGGTGGCGCTGCTGAAATATCAAGCATCAACGGCTTCTAGCACCTGTTTTGGTTGCGCTGAATACCATGTACTGTGCGTGACAACAACTTTGCAACGACTCAGTCGGACATGATGATGGAGGTATGGGTCACAGAGGGGACACAGCAGGCAGCACCCTGCCACCATTATGCCTGGACTCTGCGTTTGCTGCGTGGGCGAATTATGAAAACAGCGTCTCTGACCATGCTCTCATCTTTAATTTAGTGACGGGAATTCTGTTGCGAGGATACGGAATAACTAGTTGAATGGGCGCGATGGAGTGTTCATGAAAGCAGATGGAGGGGAGAGATAGTGAGGGGGCAGGGTGAGGAAAGGCTAAATAGGAGAGAGAGAGAGAGAGAGATAGAGAGAGAGAGGGAGGAGAGAGAGATAATAGGGTGAGGGAGAGAAATCATCCGTAAGTGATCATCCACCAGTACACAGGGTGTCATACTGGCATGGACCATGCCTTTGGGAAGGGTAACTGTATATCTATGTGTGCGTGCTTGCAAGTGCAGGTGTGTGTGTGTGTGTGTGTGTTTGCGTGTGTTTGTGCGATAGGTTTACACATGACTGCACCGATTATTCACACCTGGGCTGATGAACTGTGTGTCCTACAGATGTTCATTCAGGGGCCCATTTTACTGGACATGCTTAAAGCTCCCAGCAGGATCCAAAATGCACCTGTGCCACGGGTCTCTCCCAGCTCGTCCCCTCAGAATTACAGCCCTGTTTCCAAAAACGTTGGGACGCTGCATAAAATGTAAATAAGAACAGAATGCAATGATGTGCAAATCATTTAAACCCTATATTCAATAGGAGGAAGATGACACATCAAATGTTGAAACGGAGACATTTTATCGTTTCCAGAAAAATATATGCTCACTTTGAATTTGATGCCAGCAACATGTTTCAAAAAAGTTGTGACAGAGGCAACAAAAGACTGGAAGTTGTGTAATGAAAAAATTAAACCTGGTGGAACATCACACAACTAATTTGGTCAATTGGCAACAGGTCGGTAACATGATTGGGTATTAAAAGATCATTTCGGAAGGGATGGGTCTGTCAGAAATGAGGAAGGGGAGGGGTTCACCACTCTGTAAAAGATTGCGCGGGCATTTAGTGCAACAATTTAACAATAATGTTTCTCAATGTAAAATTGCAGAGAGTTTGGGTATCTCATCATCTACGGTACATAATATCATTAAAAGATTCCAAGAATCTGGAGAAATCTCTGTATGCAACGACAAGGACCGAAAATCAATATTGGATGGACGTGATCTTCGGGCCCTCAGGTGGCACTGCATTAAAAACAGACACGATTCTGTAGTGGAAATCACTGTATGCACAGCACGTCGCTGCATCCACTAATGCAAGTTAAAACTCTACCATGCCAAGAAGAAACCATAAATTAACAAGATCCAGAACAGCCGTCGCCTTCTCTGGGCCCAAGCTCATTTAAGATGGACTGAGGTGAAGTGGAAAACTGTCATGTGGTCTGACAAATCAAAATTTGAATCCTTCAGGCTAAAGAGGAGAGGGACTGTCCGGCGTGTTATCAGCACACAATTCAAAAGCCAGCATCCATGATGGTATAGGGGTGCATAAGTGCACATGGCATGCACATCTGTGAAGGCACCGTTAATGCTGAACAATATATACAGGTTTTGGAGCAACTTATGCTGCCATCCAGATTATGTGTTTGTCAGGGAAGGCCTTGCTCATTTCAGCAAGACAATGCCAAACCACATTCAGCACGTATTACAACAGCATGGTTCTTTAGTAAAAGAGTCCGGGTTCTAATCTGGCCTGCCTGCAGCCCAAACCTGACACCCATTGAAAACATTGTCGCATTATGAAACAGAAAAAAGGACAAAGGAGACCCCGAACAGTTGAGCAGCTGAAATCCTATACCAAGCAAGAATGGGAAAACATTCTTCACTTCTTCTTCACTTCACTTCTTCACTTTCTATACTACAGCAATTGGTCTCCTCAGTTCCAAAACGCTTACAGAGTATTTTTAAAAGAAAAGGTGATGCAACACAGTGGTAAACATGCCCCTGTCCAAACTTTTTTGAAATGTGTTGCTGGCATCAAATTCAAAATGGACATGTATTTTTCCAAAAACAACAACATTCCTCAGTTTCAACATTTGATATGTACTCTTTGTACTATTTCCAATAAAATACGGGGATACATGATTTGCACATCATTGCATTCCATTTTTATTTGTATTTTACACAGCGTCCCAAACTTCTTGGAAACGGGGTTGTACATGGAGACACACCACCAACAGGTTTTGGACTTCACCGGTCATAGATGAAACAGGGACCGATGTCACCATTATACGCCCTGAACTGGACAGCCGGACAAAATGGGAAAACCGAATTGAGCCGGAAAAATCCTGTTCATACCTCCTGGTGCGATAGATGTGTGTGTCTCTGATAACAAAAGCTGAAAAGAAACGGAGACGATTTTCAAGGTTTTGATCATGCAGATAATTCACGGCATTGAGCCGTGAATAATAACATCACAGGACGCAGTGTTGGAGGAAACAGCAGAGGAGCTAACTAACCAAGGCTTTTGACAGGAGCACATCCTCTCTCTGAGATTTTGTGTTTTTATTTTTTGCTATTCTCGACTGCAATATGTTGTTTTGCAATCACCTTTGAAAGGAGAGCTGTTCTGGTTGGGAACATTCCGGTCCCCACGCTCCTCTGTTTATGCTTCTCAAAAGGCTGAGAATGTAACGTTCAATCATCCTGTGTTCATCTGCATATAGACAGAGTGTAAGAGCAAGCCTGGGGAGATCGCTCACCATAATAAAATTCATGAGCGAAACACACACACACACACACACACACACGGCAGTGAGGACCGGCATGGGGAGGTGGGTTAGGTCGGATACCAGACAGGCAGGATCCTTTAAATCAGCGACGGAAGGCCGGGCTGGGATGAGCTGTTTCTGCTGCTGTCGACCTGACCCGTCATTAACCTCAGGCGACCTGTCGAGGAGGGGCTCGCAGCGACCCCCGTGCCCCACCCCTCGCTACAAGGCACACTGCCGTACCGAAGCCCAGCTTGCTTGCACTCTGCTCAGGCTACTGAGCCAATAGAAATCAACCCTGAGGGAAAAGCCATTAAAAACACACAGGGAACGTCACTGTGCCGCAGAACGGATGAAACATGCATTTTCCCTGGTGAATCTCGAAGTGAATCTCATGTATATTTCACACATAAACCCATTTCCTGCGTATATGTGTGTGTGTGTGTTTGTGTGTGTGTGTGTGCGTGTATGTGTGTGTTTGCGTGTGGGTTGAGCTTGTCCATTCCGCCTATAGCTTTTTGTATGTGTCTTAATTACTGAGTTTAAGAGCCCAGCTGGTGAGGGCATCGTTCAGAACACTGTGGCCCTGAAGTGAGGAGAAATTCTAACCGACTGAAAGACTGGAATATTTTCTCTGCTGTCATAACAGCAGTAACACCCTCCTTTTTCCATCGCCCAAACACACAAAAACAAACGCCTACTATGAACACACGCTCACACACACAAACACGGAACACACAAAACAGTGTGCTGCAGCCTTGCCCCGAACCCTGTGAATCGGCTTGGCACCAACGCCCCCGACAAAAAAAAGCTGGTAATCTTCCGGGGGCAAACAGCTGGGCCGAGCCAGCCCCAAACACACCTGCCTCCCCATAGCACCGTGTCAGAGTGGCTACTCAAGGTCTACCAGGGAGCAGCTTGGGGTCGGGGCTAGAAGCAATGAAGATGAAACTGTAACGTCTGCCAGGCGGTGATGGAGGAAGACGGCCGGGAGGTGGGGGGTTCAGAGCCCAACCAAAGTAACGCCGCCAGCGCCCATTCCTCACAAACCACCAACGTCAGGCCAACCCGAATTCGACACCGCCTCCCCAAGAAGGGGGTTAGACCTTTGGTTCAGATTTCTCCATCACCTCCTTCTCTTTTTTATTCAACATCACACCTTCCCGGGCCCTGAACACACCCTCCCCGTGTCCGTTCCCTTTGTCTCTCCCTGTAATTGGTGTTAGCTGCGACTCAGGAGAAGGTACCGCCCTCTGATCTCCTCTGACCTGCTCAGCTCTGGTTCATCTCTACGGTACCTTTCAGACACTCTTCACCCTCTTTGAATTTGGACTGTTCTCAGGACACAGTGCCCATCAGTCTTTCAGCAGAGTGCTCTTATCCGGGGGAGCTAACATTTAAAGCTCAGATCCTCAGTTTCAAATATCGTGTTCAGGGGGCGCCACGCTAGCCTGGCCAGCAGACATAAGTTTGCTGGTTCCAATACGTGACGGTTGTGTCTTTCTGTCTATGAGCAAGGCAGCTTTAAAGTTTCTACACAGGATGCTTATGGGAATGTGCCAAAACGTTGACGACAAACTCGTAGATCGGAAAATGATTCTCTACACTATTTTGTTTTTGCTCTGTTTCCTTCAAATTAACACCAACTGGGCAAATTATGTAGATTTTATGCAAACAGGAAATGACAAGGATTTTTACATTGTCCAACTGCCCCAGCGACCAAAGTCAAAACAGCATTCCCAATTTGACAACAATGATGAGCTGGAGAATTCACTACAACATCACAGCCAATCACAACACTGGTAACAATGCTGAGCTGGAGAATTCGCTACAACATCACAGCCAATCACAACACTGGTAACAATGTTGAGCTGGAGAATTCACTACAACATCACAGCCAATCACAACACTGGTAACAATGCTGAGCAGGAGAATTCACTACAACATCACAGCCAATCACAACATTGGTAACAATGCCGAGCTGGAGAATTCACTACAACATCACAGCCAATCACAACACTGGGAACAATGCAGAGCTGGAGAATTCACTACAACATCACAGCCAATCACAACACTGGTAAAAAATAACACTGTGAAACACCAACATTCCACTATTACTGCAGATACACCATATTTTTAACATTTTAAAAATTGCAAAACAACAATTCAACAAACAAACAATGCGTTGCGCCTTTAGCATAGATGAGATGACAACACGTGCACAAGGCTTTTTCTTTTTTTTCTGTAACACTCTCGTTCCATCCTTCTCCTTTCTACATCTCCCTGTCTCTCTCCCTCTCTCTCTTCCTCTCCAGACAGTGTTTGATGAAAACAGCACTCTGCTCTCCTCCTCCTGAGACTGAGCCATCGTATGTCATTCTCCTGAAGGAAAACTGAGGCCTGTCAGAGGGGATCTTCAGAGGGTGTCAAAATATCAAACTATACCCGTATCTCTCCTCTGGATTCCTCCTTGTCGTTTTCTCCCTGCTGGCCTCCCCAATCTCTTTCCCACATGCTTCCTTTCTCCGCCTCTCTTTATCCCCTTGTCTCTCTCTCTCTTACTCTTGTACTCTCTCTCACTTTATATCTGTCACTCTCGATCTCTCACTCTTGATCTCTCCCATTTCTCTGCTAATTCTAGGAGACAAGACAAGCGTAATCTGAATGTCTTCATACAGCGGACCTTATGTTGTTTCTAGCCAGTCAACTACATGCCCTGACAAAGGAAACCCAGACATTGAAAATCCCAATCACCTTCATTCAAAATCACCTTCCGAATAACCTTCAGAATCACCTTCACTCAGAATCACCTTCAGAACACCTCAAAAATAGATATGGTTGGGGAGCATATAAGATTATAAAAGATAAAATAAGACTGAGCTTTGAGCAGAAAATGTAGTATGTAAATGGATTTACTGTTTATTTCCAACTGTACATTATCAGTATAGTATGGATACAGAGAGATGAACAGAATTTAAATGCAGTAATGTTCTGCTGTTGATTAGTTGACAGTTTGGAGGCGGCATGATTCAGTGAGCCTTACTGGTCTCTTTGTGACAGGCGACCGGTTACTGTACCCAACGAAACAGTCCAGGCGGCGGGATCTCTTATTCATGATTGACAGAGGAGAATTTTTGGAAAAGGTGGTGACTGGGGGGTGGGAGGGGCTAGCGCTACATGCTTCCTGGTTCCCTGAAGCCGGTGACCGTTATAAAGACAGGCCAACGCGTTACAGACGCGCACCCAGACGGTGATGGAGGAACGGGTAGATGGACTCCGGCAGCTGCTACATGAAGCCGGATCAGGAGTATCGGGGAGTTTATTACCATGCATCCTCCGGTGTGACTTCTCCGTCATCCCTGTGATGCTGTCATCTCACCTGGGATGGTGGCACGTGACGGTCCCTAGGAATGGAAACGATTCACCCGAACTTACAGCTGAGCCCTCGATCTCAAGGTGGAGAGGCGGGAGTGTGCTCTGAGGTCAGACACCACCAAAGTCTTGTCTTTAAGTTCTAGGTTATTTGGACTGGGTCACCAGCTGTTCAACCCATTTACCGTACATGGAATCATCCCCATTTACCGTACATGGAATCATCCCCATTTACCGTACATGGAATCATCCCCATTTACCGTACATGGAATCATCCCCATTTAGCGTACATGGAATCATCCCCATTTACCGTGCATGGAATCATCCCTATTTTCTGTACATGGAATCATGCCCATTTACCGTACATGGAATCATCCCCATTTACCGTACATGGAATCATCCCCATTTACCGTACATGGAATCAGCCCATTTACCGTACATGAATCATCCCCATGCGTGTCATCACTTAATCTATACAAATTTACTGTCACTTTACCTGTATCTACCACGCCCACACACACACACACACACACACAATGATGTCTGTGTCCAGTTGAACCCGATCAATGGCATTATATCTGAAGGGCATCTCCCCCACGAGGCGTTTTCGGAGGGGCGGAGAGTTGTAACACTGACACCACATCAAATACGGGATACAGGCCTGTGCACGGTGCCATCTCTCACAGGATACGTGCCTGTGCACGGTGCCATCTCTCACGGGCCTCAGAGCAGCCGATCACACACCGAGATTAGAAAACGAACAATAGCCATGCTTGGCCAAACAAACTTAGCCATGCTTCACGGAAGCCTGAGGCAGAAATACGTTTGTCGGAAAATCAGGAAAAACCCAACCGAACATCCTCACCGACAATGACGTGCAGTGACTGGGGGGGAGGGGGTGGGGGGGGGGGGGTATTTTGAGGCAGCTCTAGTATTCCTTTGATGTGTTGGGTAGATGACTAAAAATACAAGATGTCTGAACACTGGTAGGAGAGCGGGGTGAGGGGAGGATCAGGGGTGAGGGGAGGATCAGGGGAGAGTGGGACAGGAACCATGGGGGTCTCTGGGTTGTTGAGAGAAGATAAAAACTAGGACGGAGAAAAAACAGGCACACTGCAGTAAAGCAACCTGCCGTGGTCTGGTTCTATTAATCCATGAAATTGAGTGAAATGACACTTAAAACAGCAACAAAGCATCACCCAGATTTTGTTCCGGTTATGAGCTGATGCATGGGCCTTGAGAAATGTAATCACTATTTAATAAACTGACATATTAGCTATGGATTCAAGTAGTGTGACACACACACGCATGCCTGTTCTATCCTTCTGGGGATCTGAAACCCAGAAATCGGTGTTCCCTATCCCCTAACCCTGAAACTAACGTAATCCTAACACTATCCTCAGTAATCTAACATTTATGTCTAATGGAAGCCAGCCCTAAAACCTAACCCTGAACCTTACTAGCAATTCTTAATCCAAAAAGTAACGCTAATTCTGACACTATGACTAATAGCATTTTTTTTTGCCAAAAAAGCTTACCCCTGAGACAGAAATCAAATGTGTCACAGTGGGGACCTTCCTAAAACCTTGTGGGGACCAATTGGTTAGGTTTTACTGCCACATTTGTGGGGACTTTGGGTCCTTGCTTGTACACATAGAGCTGAACCAATAACACACACATGATAGAAATATACTGCCATCACATAGTATAGTGTAATCACTTCTTGACATTCCAATGACACCCTAGCCAGAGCAGAGACAAGCTACTCCAGCTAAATCCATTATTTTCATCTTTGCACTCTGTCCTCATTGTGTCTGTGTGTCTGTGCTTGCGTGTGCGTGTTTTTGTGTGTGTGTTTCTGCGTGTGTGCATGTGTGTGCGTGTGTGTGCATGTGCGTGCGTGCATCTGGGGTGACTGCGTGGGAGTAGAATTGTTTCCGTTGCTCCACAAACACATAGTATATTCTCGACAAGGTGGAGGTTCACTTGCCTTCCAGCTACAACAGCCAGCTCTCTCTGCGCGGGGGTGAGATGTTTTACTCATTTGTATGATGGGGCTGGGTTCTAAAGGGTTCCCATGTGCCTGCGTATTTAACCCCTCAGGCGACTAGTCACGGCGGCAGAGAATCAAGCACATCAACAAGCGGGGCCAATCTTTTTATCTATTAGACCCCGGTGCTAGGCCTGGGCGGTGATATAATCTCTGGGGAGGGAGCGAGACCAGTGGGGTAGTCGTTACAGCCGGAGGACTGACGGATTCCTTGTGACACGCAGGGAGGAACCACGGGTCTGCAGAGCCTCAGAACAGAGAGGGACAAGGGGCGGGTGGACAAGGGGCGGGTGACAGGGGAACCGGGTATTTGTCAAATGCACACAAGGTCAAAGCAAATTCTCGCTTCCGCTTTTGAACCCGAACAGGAGAGATGTGGGAGATGTCAAGGTGTGAACACGCTGGCTGCTTTGCTCGGGGATAGAAATGTTCTCCTTTTTTTATTTTATTTATTTTTTACCTTGCCGGCCATGGGGTTGGTTCGGTGGCTTTTCAGGTGTTCTAATCACTACTGCGCTGCTCCTCCGAGTGACAAACCACCTTAAGAAACGCTGCAGTGAATGACCCCATCCATGACGGACAATGTCTCACGGTGGCACCACCTTAACAGTGGACTGGTTCACCAGCCAAAAGTGACGAACTGTAAACACTGGGATGGAGGAACACTACTGCCTCAGCTGGCAACCAGGAAATGACAAAACCTTACCAGGTTAAGTGTTTTGTTGCTTGTGTCCTGAGGACATCAAAAAGACCACTCAGTAACATCTAATAACTCCTTGGTGGAGAGGGGGCTGCAGATGTGATTGCCCACATTCATCTGTCTCCATTTGCACTGACCAGAACCACACAAACACACACAAAGACACACAAAAACAGGAGCCACCCATATGAGTGTCTGGCCTGTTAGAAGAGAAGAACAGAATGTGGCGAGGCTACAGAAGTTAATTCAAGGTGCCTGGTGGACAAGGCCTGTGCACTCTAAGAGCACTGAGAGTATTTGAGTGTAGCACTAAAGTAGTGTAGATTAATAAAACCAAGGGCCCACTTAACTGAGCGGCTGAGGGGACTGGTACATATGAATCTCTCTCTATTCCCTCTGCCTCTCTCTCCTCATCAATTTCTTTTATGATCTGTCTAAATCTCTCTCTCTCTCTCTCTCTCTCTCTCTCTCTTTCTCTCCCTCTGATGAAGGCACAGAGCAGAAAAAAATAATTTCCAAAAGAGAAATGAAGCAACGCCGGGATGATTGAAAAGTCCACTTCATTTAGAGTCAATTATGGGTTGCACCACATGAGGGGCAGCTGTTGGCCCCGTGCCAACCCCGCTCGTTGATTCCCGTCCTCACCCATCCGGTAAGGGCATGAATCAACCCCTCCACCCGCTCACGGAGGAGCTCACACACACACACACACACACACACACACTCACCCCCTTCACGACACACATCCTGCCCCGAGAGCCCCGCCCCCCCGCCCTTCCCTGTCTTCTCGCCTCCTCCAAACACCCACACCTCCTCGTAGAATCCCGCTCCAACACTTTTGACAGGCAGTCGAACTATGAGTCATCAAACTCTAGAAGGAGGCCGGCGAACGCGGGAAGTGCGAAGGGTCGTAGTGGATGAGGGTGACGTCATCTCGTCTCCTGTTCACCCACACAGCTAGGCTGGGAGACTGAGGAGGAAGAGGAGACAGTGAGGTCCCTGCCACTGACCTTGGTGCCTGACTGAGAAAGGAGGTGGCGGTACTTTTCTCATGAGCAAAAAACAATTTTTAATTTCAGAATTTCTTAAAATTAGTTCACGGTCAGGGTAAAGGATGGGGTAAAATGTTAGGCTTAAGGGACAAGATTTAGGCTAGTCTCATGAAGTCCACTGAGCTCATCCTCAGGGTAACTAACTGTAGGGACAGGGGTTGGATCAGTCTTTCCTCCCTAAAATCTAATCATAGTAGCTATAGGTGAGTGAAAACAAATGGAAAACTGACGCTAAACCGTGTAAGCCAGGCAAACTTCAAACCTCCTAAATATTTGATCCTGGTAGAAGAGAATCACTACATATGATGAAGTACATGTTAAAATAAAATACATAATTCTAAGTATTAAGTGACAGGTCAAAGTTGAGAACAGCTGACTGACAGAATACAACAGTTCATCCGATGTATTGCACATTGATTATACATCAATAGATTACAGAAACATACAGGGTGGGAGATGTCCCAACAGCATCTGACCAATAACAAATCCATGAGCTGGCACGGATAAAACAAATAAATCTGGTATGAATCTGGTTTCATCAATGACATTCAAATTTGGCTTTGGGAAAAGTTGCATGTGAATGCATTCAAAGGTGGCCTTATGTCTCGCTCCAACTTAAATGGGAGGTGAATCAAAAGTCACCTTATTGATTACACATTTGGACAGGTAACTGTAATTTAGAGAGAACGGATTCACTGAGAGATCTAACCCTACCCTTGTCATGGATGAGGCACCTGACCCCAATAGAATAGTAAAACACTCTGAGTAAAAACAAAACAGTATATGAATTGCATAGAGATGATTAGCATGGCCATTATAGCAGCTGTGAAATTATGGGCATGGAAAGTAATTAAATTAAGCTTGACATGACACATGATAGCACTGACTGACAACTGAACAAAGGACAATAGGTAGGACATGAGATGTCCATTACTGATGGGCCCCACAGATCCTGTCCATATATCCTGTCCATACAACCTGCTAGGAACTGTGCATGTGACTGTCAATTCATAAATTCATAATATGTGCTGGTACGCCCCCAGCAATCAAAACCACAACCTTTGCGTTGCATGAACCAAGGGCTGCCAGCTGAGCCAAATAAGACCGTTAGCCTATTTGAAAAGCATGACATTAGCATGTATAGATAGCATGAAAGACAACAAAATGTAAAAATGTTAGGATGTATGAATAGCATGGCAGACATAAGCAGGTATAAATATTAGCATGTATGAATAGCGTAGCAGACATTAGTATATATAAATAGCATGAAAGACATTAGCATGTATAAATGTTAGCATGTATAAATAGCATGGCAGACAGTAGTATGTATAAATAGCATGAAAGACATTAGCATGAATAAATGTTAGCGTGTATGAATAGCATGGCAGACATCAGAACATTTAACCTAATAATAAAGTTAGGGTCAAAACATGGATTGCCCGTTCGGCATACGTCTTTCTAGAGCACATTATTTTTCATGAAAAAGTATCATGAAGTAACAATTTCCTCAATAAAATTCTGAAGACGGTACCATGTGAAGATCAAGAAAGGTGAATGTATGGGCACGTATTCTTTCGGACAGCCAGAGCAAAATATTAACGTACATCTACAGGAGTATGGAACCAAAGAGTCCATAGAAGACAGCTGATGAGGGTGGCAGGAATCTTGTACACACACAACACACACACACTCACAGTGCTGATCACTCTATAAGTGTATTACCATCCAGGTCATGACTTTGTGCCCTGTCCTCTCTCGTTTTATCTTGATATCCAGGCCTATTCTAGCAAAGCTAATTTACATCTGTTGATCCAGCACTCTCACTCTCTAGCTCCTAAAATGTTTTACTATTCATTTTGGGGACTCAAAACAAGATTTCCATTCAGAACTGACCTCCATAATTCTCTAGCATAACTCCACGGGGTCAGAAGCATTCCAAATACAATATCTATACAGCTAAAAACAAGTTGACCTTAAGGTTAACGAAAGCTACATTATAAATGTAACCGATCTTGCCCAATGTTAATTTGAATAAATCAGGAAGTCAACATTATTGTAATGATTTTTGTATAAAAAGTTATATGTTAAACATAATTGTGGAGTTTATGCATAATTTTAGAAAGTAGTTGCAAAAAGTGGTCCTCTTGGGCCAAAACTGATCTCTTATTGTGTAGTACTGCATGTTACAATATGTTCCGTATGAAGTTACAACAAGCAAATAAAAATGAATTTAAAAAAATCAGTGGTAACATATTATGCAAATTTGCCATAGCTTTTGGCAAAAGCAGACAAATAATCTCTTAAATTTAAAAACGAGATCAACCACGTCAAATGCATACATGCATATTCTCAGAATGTCCAGAGATAATTATGAATGTACTGTATGTTCCACAAGTGAAAAAGTGGAGTAGGTCAACATAGAGATATTTGTCGGCCATCTTCTCTGACCCTGTTGGTCATCCATGCAATCTACTCATAGGGATTCCCCCTGCCTCAACGAATAACTTTGTCTGGGGGTGGTCACATGTACACTGACATACAACTGGGTAATATGGCCTGAAAATCAAATCAACATTGTTTTTCAAGTGTGACTTACAATAATGTATAGACACCTACAAAAATACATACATAGAAAAATACATACACACACATACATACATATATACTGTTTATATTTAGAGAAAACATCATTATGGCTGTACACAGATGCATACATACTGTAAATGATTAAAGCGGTTTCTCTAAATAATGTCAAACAGCCTGAAATAATCTAATGAATAAGTAAAATGTAAAACTTTCACACAAACATATCCATTATAAAGAGTAAAATATAAAATTCTACTACCATTGCATAGTACAGCAGTGTTCAGGAAAATTAGAAAATGACAAAATGTGTTCCAGAATCAGTGTTTGATTCTCTTTAGTTTCATCAGTGTCTGCTCTGCACACCATCTCACTAGTTGTGACACGAACATAATGAACTTTATAAATGCTAATAAAATAATGTACAGTAATGTAAAGTAACGTAGTGTCTCAATGTGTTTTGGTGTCCTTGCAACACTTTTTTGGTCTAAACCACAAATAGCAAGTTGAAACGGACGGAAAGATGTGATTGTTCATCTTGTTTCTAATTGACAGGGGAAGGTCTAGGAGTGTATGCCGGTGTGGGAAAAATGGGAAAATGCACAGCAAAGAAGAAGCTATAGAGGCAAGACCAGAAACACAAGCGTACACAAACCAGAAAAGGAACTAGGCAAGCCAAGTTCAGCCGGCCCGCAATTAAAAGTGATAACTGTTGTTGCCCTCACTGGACTCAAACCCGGATTTCCCACATGAGAGGCTGGGTCTTTAACCACTACGCCATGGGGGAATACGTTTACCAAGAGTCGGTATAGCATCTCGACATTAGATAACTTTGTCACGCATTAATGTCACGCCAAGTTTGAATATTTCGCTATTAACACCTCTAAGAATTTTGTTAAACTAACTAATGTTTCTTATTAAGTTTACCTCCACCACAAATAGCATCTATAAAATGTATAGCTTTTGCCACTGACCTGGAATAGTCATAAGAATTGAGCAATTGCTAGTGTGACTGAAGATGAACTATAAACTGCCAAAGCTAGTTCATTTCATTGCACAAAAATGTTAGTTTTAGTTTAGGCTTACTATAACAAAGCTACTGAAGGTTGTATCTAGCTACGTTTTTCTCTATCCTTACCTAAAAAGCATGCATGGATGCGTACTTCGAAAATCCACCAGAAATAGTTGCAATATAACCGCAAAAAAGTTTTATTTTAGGCTTACTATAACATAGCTACTAAAGGATGTATCCGGCAAAGTTTCTGTCAATCTGGAACAAATCCTAATGCATAATTTGTTTTGACTGTCAAACACACAAGTCAGACACACACTCAACACACCACCTCACTCAGTAAGTAAGAGACATTCGCTTTTCTTGGCCGGCTCCGCTTACACGGTCCGGCAAAAATAGCATAGCCATAATATATTTTAATGTTTTTGTACCTTGAATATACAACTTGTCTTGCTAAGGTGTTGCAGGCCAACCATTAACTTTGGTACAGATAAAGCCGGTGGCTTCCTTCATTTCTTAATATTTCCTTGCCACATTGTTGACACTTGCTTTGCAGGGGTCTGGGCAAAATATAGGAAGCACTTCTTATAAACTCCATACGGTGAAAAGAGCTATATACTATATTGTAAATAACAGCTGTGTTTTTACGTCTTGAACCCACGCATAATTTAGGGTTAGGATTTGCTCCCTTTCTGTTCTGTTCTTTAAGAAGATCTTGAAATGAATGTTTTACTGGATGCTATTTTGACTGCAAGGGCAAACATAGCGGACAATTGAAAAGGGCTTTTAATTGAATTGTTCTCTCCTGAAATAAATTATATAATCTGAGGAGGGGGATGGCATTTGGGATCAACAAACATTAGGGGGGCTTACATGCAACATGAAAAGTTACTGTTCCAAACAAATGAAGTGGTTTTAAATTTGAACATAATTCATTTTTAAAACCAGAGGCAAGACAACAGCAGAAGACAATAGATTATATTGCATATATTGCCAGAAACATTGTCAGACTTTTTATGACATTGGATTTTTGTGATTCTTCTGCTTTATAGTCCCATGTAGGGTCACTGTCTAAACCCTACATGTGTACCAAGTTTCATGATTTTATAAAACTTAATTTGCACATCACACCTGGACCAGGGATAATGCACACATTAGATTGGCACAGGGAAAAGTGAGAAGGAATAGACTTCTCAAACACATCAACTTTCAAGGTGGGCTGCATACACAGGACTGATCTGTGTATGATAACAATTTTTAAAAATCATATAATTACACTGACAACAGCAAACAGGCCTCTTAAAGAATTCACAGCATCAACAGCTGTATGTAATGGAGACAAGTTTTGGCAGTTTAAGGTAAAAAAGCTAAAATATATACAACAGTAATTTTGTATTTCTGTCCATTACTATCAAAGCCTGTAAGACAATAAAATGTTTTGTATGAACAAAATATTTATATGGGACAATTCGGAGAAAATTGGAAGAGAAAAAGTAATCACCATGGGTAAAATACATTCTGGAGATTGATCACAATCCATTGTTTTACACATTTGACAGCCCCAATTCAAATATAAATAATTACAGCTTAATTTGAGCAACTTCTACATTTGCAGGAAATCACAATTAATGACAGCACATCCTGCGAGTAACTAATCTCTCAGCATTCCTAATTCTGACCGAGTCTCACAGAGGGACTTCATAACAACCCCAAGTTGTGCCTGTTCAAACGTCATCACTAACATTTATTAGTGACACATTCCCTAGAAAAGCTAGAAAAGGAAAAGGGATGATGAAGCCCATGTGCGTTCCTCCCACACACTTATCTTTGTGCTTTTGCTAGAGAGGAGTCGAGAAATAGATGAAAAAAAGGAAGTTGGCGAATGTGTGGAAACCCTCCTGGAACATGGCAGGTGACATCATTAACCACCCAAACGCTTTATTTGCCAGGGCATGTACCTAGGGGCTTTATGAATGTGTAAAAGGAGGGGGGAGTGACAGCCTTTCATTCATCAAATGGGTACAATTCCCTATAGGTGCACGTGTGTGTCGGTGTGTCTATGTGTGTGTGCGAGCAGGCATTTGTCTGCATTCCTCATATTGGATCCTTCTGAGGCCTGACCTCCAGGTCCCTCCCAGCCTCATTAGCCCAGAAAAGGTGTGCATATCCCGGGCGAAAGATTTCCTCAATATGATAAAGTGTAGATTAGTTTCATTTACTTTTCATTACTCTCATACCAAACATTCATCGATTTTTTTTCACCCCCAGGCTCACTGGTGCAACTAGAATTCTACCTACATCCATGTTTGGACTTGTAACTAAATTATATATAGCTATTGATTCTTGATGAATGTAACTCATAAATGCATTGTGAACTTAGTTAAACAGTCATACTGCATTAGAACTCAGAATGTCAGAACCCAGAACAATAGAATCCAGTATATTAGAACCAATAATTTGAGCTTGTTTTACTTCAATGTTTGTCAGCACTGTAAAAGTAATCTCTTGACTGGTAAACACACTAACAGCTCTGTCCTGGTTTAGGCCATTACTAATCAAAACACTAACAGCTCTGTCCTGGTTTAGGCCATTACTAATCAAACTACTAGATACAAGTAAGTGTAGGGGTTAATGTCAGGTTTTAGTGTAGAGATAGGCGCTATCCCAAGTCAAATGTTCTGTCATAGCATGTTGACTGCTCTCACCACTGATACAGCCAATCACATAATGTCTGCCTTGAGGCAGATTTGCCCAGAGAACAGATTTCATGACCAGAAAAAAGGTCAGCTAGTGAGCGGCTCAGCTAAAATTCCTGGATCTGTGAGTGATAGGGGTGAGACAGGAATACTGTATAAGCTGGATCTGTGATTGATATGGGTGAGACAGGAACACTGTTTATGCTGGATCTGTAATTAATAAGGGTGAGACAGGAACACTGTATAAGCTGGATCTGTGATTGATATGGGTGAGACAGGAACAGTCTAAGCTGGATCTGTGATTGATAGGGGTGAAACGGGAACACTCATTAAGCTGGATCTGTGATTGATATGGGTGAGACAGGAACAGTCTAAGCTGGATCTGTGATTGATAGGGGTGAAACGGGAACACTCACTAAGCTGGATCTGTGATTGATAGGGGTGAAACGGGAACACTCATTAAGCTGGATCTGTGATTGATAAGGGTGAGACAGGAACACTCTTTAATCTGGATCTGTAATTGATAGGGGTGAGACAGGAACACTGTTTATGCTGGATCTGTAATTAATAGGAGTGAGACAGGAACACTGTTTAAACTGGATCTGTGATTGATATGGGTGAGACAGGAACACTGTTTAAGTTGGATCTGTGATTGATAGGGGTGAGACAGGAACACCGTTTAAGCTGGATCTGTGATTGATATGGGTGAGACAGGAACAGTCTAAGCTGGATCTGTGATTGATAGGGGTGAAACGGGAACACTCATTAAGCTGGATCTGTGATTGATAAGGGTGAGACATGAACACTGTTT
>JACXGI010011439.1:0-19671 GCA_016801175.1 Esox masquinongy | reverse complement strand
TAGAGAACATTGCATGTGATGTAGACGAAATTTTGTAGCCGGACCCAGACAGACGACACGATGTAGACTGATTTTTTTTTCCTTCTCAGTGAAATTACTATTTTGTGTTTTGACTTGGAAAAAACACTTGTGTTTGTTTTGATGTGTGTAAATAAAGTTTGGATCCCTGGATGTTTACAGAACTATGACAAAAGTATAACCTCAAACTGACATAGCCTACCTTGTGCACAGAGAAAGCAAAAGCCAGATGTGTTTTTCATTCATGCCATCAGTGTGTAGTTGGCGCATTGTGTGTTTATTAATGTGATGGCTTGTGTGAACTGTTTGATAGGAAAATACAATTTTTAAGAAGGTTTGAAGAGTTAAGCAAGGTTTATTAGCTTTTGCAAGAGAACTACAATGTTTTGCTGATTTGGTGAAAGGTTTTCTTATTTGTGTGTAGAGTTTTGCAAAAATAGCCAATAGTTACAAAAAATGGGCCTAAGCCATCAGAAAAAACTGTAAATCCACGGTTTTCTTCAGTTTTTATATGACCTAGTTGACTCCGCCACGAACTTACTGACGCAAACTCATTGCGACGACCCAGATGATTTCAAAAGGTTTAGATCTTTAGCCCAACGTGGTGGCGATGTTAGAGTAACACGACGTAATGAGTTTGACAATGTTGAATTATGACAATTGATACATTTCCTAAAAACTGTTGAATTTGGTGATTTTGGCAAATTCTATGCACTCATTATGGAAGGCTTGGATACTTTGATTGTTAGAGCTTCAGACTTTGTACATGGGCCTGGTGATCGCCTCCAGATTGAGTTAATTGGTGAATCTCTGATCTCCCCCCGTATATGTGACCACGAGAGCATATGGATAGAATGAACACACGTTTGGTAATTTACTTGAAAGTGTTATGGAGAGTAATGCCGAGATTATGATTGATGAATCACTAGAGCTGGTGGTACAAACTGTCAACAACCGTGAGGGTGGTGCCCCACGGCGGAAAGCTCAAACACTATTGATAGTTCAGATTATCAATAAAAAAAGAAGGCATTTATATGTGTTGTTGAATAATGATTCTACATGTTTTTCCGTTTGTTTGATGGGTTTGTTGAACCCATAGTACACATGCTGAGGCCCTGGTTAGTGGTCGCGAGCTACATGTGGGAGTTGGTTTCAGCCTTAGATGATTGTGTGACATTCACAGATGTACGGTTTGAAGAAATTACAGGGTGTAAAATTGTTGTCTTTCTTCGAACACGGGATGGTCATTTTACCAAGTTTCAAAACAGTGAGGACACCCACCCTAGAACCGTCTTTATGTACTTACAGCGCTTGACATTAACTTTTTTGCTCACCAGCCACTGTGGCTAGTGGTTTTAAAAAGTTACTAGCCACTCAACATTTTCACTAGCCACCATTTTGTTGTTGGGGAATTACATTTTATTTGATGAAATTTGACTGTGGTGTGCTACATCTTACCCTGTCTTGTTCACTGGTTAAGTCACTATTAGGCAAAGGTGGTACCCCACTCTACCGGACAACCCTCTGTGAAATACTTTATATAATGTGGATACACACTTGAAAAAAACAACTATTATAGTGTTAAATCTGCCCTGTTGTCCATGTCCACTTGTGCAGCAAATGCATGCTACAATGTCCTCCCTAATATCAACCAAAATATGCAAGCAATATATATATTCTTAACATAACTAGAAATATTAACATGTTATTTAAAAAGAAATATGAAGTCACCCATCAGCTTTATAATTAATCGCAGTCAATATTATTGTTGTCTATTTTTGTTATGCTACGTTCTTGTTAATATAGACTTGCATAAAAAACAGAGCTGTATTTATTACAGCTTTGTCAAGAAAACTAGGATCCACTTTTTTTTCTGACATTACTCATCTCCGCGATGTCTGGACCCATGTGGTCCCGTATGCAAGGTTGTCAGATTTCATTGACCGACCGTAAACTGTATTCTGCCGCTGTCACCAGAAAAACAATCAACTCACTCAAGCCCATTAAAAATAGCCCAAATGGTTAGGAAACACACCCAACCTGGCAACACTCAATACAGAAAAAGTTTCGTCCTACCGTCATTTTAGCTGCAGTATTTCGTTGGTATTTTATATATGAGTGCAAAATCATGATTTACCATGCCAACACAGAGAGGCGGTGCGAGATTTTGGGAAGGCTATTGCCTATGAGCTTTGAATGCAGTAAAACCCTGTGTATAGATATATAGAATGCCACCCGCCAAAGTGGCTAGTAAGTGTGACTGCGTTACACGCCACAGCCAAATTCTACTCACATTTGGCGGCTGCGCAGGTGCCAATGTCAAGCCCTGGCTGTAAACATAGCTGTAGGGTCTGTCTTCATGAAGATTGTCATACCCAACCCCGTAACACAAAGCAGTGCCTGGACTGTAAGCGGATATGTTATTCCGACTTTTGTTATAGCCAGCATAAAGACTGTTGAAATAAATTATCAGTGTTTCATTAAACCCGAGCACCCCAGTGAGCGCTACATATTTTATGATTTTGAGACAATTGCCAATCCTGTGAACGGTATACACACAGCAAATTGTATGTGCGCAATAAGCTTTGATAATGAGACGTGGTGTTCGGCCGGAAATGGTTGTGTCGCTGCTTTTTTCCAAAAGTTTAGGCATACTGAATTGATTCTCGCACCGAGCTTAGTCACATGAGTCAGTAATGTCTACTTGTGAGAGTGAGCAGAGGCTCGCTGTTTTCTTGGCAACAGATCATACAGGTCACACAATATTAGGCTATTTAATATGCTATTAATCTATTTACTTATTCATTTGGCATATTTCCCACTGGACATTTTGGCGGTTGATATTTTCATCTGGCAGAATACACCTGGTACAGGCGAAAAGCCTTTGCCGGCTAACGTAAACCCTGGTGCACAGTTTTCCTTAGCTGTAGGCCTAGTAATAAGGATTTAAAAGAACAACACAACGTACATGTTCTATACATATGGGAGTGTGAGTGGAATCAGCTTAAAAACACATCCGCAGATGTCCAAGCTTTCTTGAAGACCTTTGATGTTCCAAAGCGCCTTGACCCTCGGGATGCTCTTTTCAGTGGTTGGACCAACACAATTCATTTGAAGTTTATGGCTCAAGAAGGGGAGACTATTCAGTATAACGACGTTTGTAGTCTTTACCCATTCTGCAACAAGACAAAGACTTATCTAATTGGGCATCCGAACATAATCATTCAAGATTTCAAACCACTAGACACCTACTTTGGTATTGTTAGGGCTACCATGTGCCCGTTGAAAGGCCTTTATCACCCCGTTTTACCGCACAGGGTCAGCGGTAAACTGTTCTTTCCCTTGTGTAGATTACAGATGTCACTCGCTTAATTACAGCGTTTTCTTTCCGCGTAAGATCAGGTAGATTGCATCAACATATGGTAGATTGTGTCAAACTGTGATTGCACTATTCCAAACACATGGGGGAGCTAGAACGCTGAAAATGCTATTCGTTCTCGAAAATTTATTTTTAAACGACAGTACACACAATGTTCACAATGTTCTCCTAAAATAACAGGTTATAACAAATTTAAAAGCGAAATGTTTCTAGTTGCTTCATCACTGACACAATTACGAAATGTTTTAATAAAGAAATACACCAATAGCCTACACAGAAATAAAGACTATTTGTTTAAACATTTGAATTATCTTAAGAAATAATAAAATACAAAGCAGAACTATTTGTTACGATCATAGTTTTGAAGTACGGCATGGTAGAAAAACACATCTTATGACAGTTGGCGAATAGGCTGTCAGAGTTTACTCTATTACTGTATTTAACAGACAAAAGCGTCAGTCGCTTATTTGTTGCATCAACTCATTTGTTCTATCAAATCAGCCAATATGGCCATTAAAATTCCCGAATTCCAGCTGTATAGAATAGCTACCAAACACATGTTTTAAATAGCCATAAGGAGAGGAAGAGGATCGATTAAGAAAATGAACCCAGAGGACAATGAGGTAGAGACTAGGGATGATTTGGTGCCAAAAATAAATAATCTTCTGTTCTTTGGGAATATTTCAGGTTCCAGAGAGATGTCACAATGTAATGTAGGTCTATTATATTAAAAACCAGTAAGACGGTGGTTAGAACAACACACGGCATCACAACAAATCCATGAAAAATTTGTGGCCAAGAAGTCTCCTCTGGTGGTTGGGAGGGTGCTAAGCCTGGAATGTCAAGCATATAACGCCTCTGGTCAAGCATATAGTTATCATTTTGTTTCACTATAATGAATTACTGTGATACCTTTGATGAATTACATAGGAAGCTGGATCATCTTCATGGTTCTATAAAATAATTAGCAAAATTTCTTATTCAGACAGATTATATGTCTCATATTTTGTTTATCTCCTAAAAAAAGGAATTTAATGAATATGATTTTAATACTACGTTTAGAGGTAAAACTATGTCATCAACATTGCACTTCATTCTCATTGTTAAGTTAATTTACAGGGATCGTCATCCTTTATCTGGGGGTATCGCCCATTAAGAGTGATTTGCGTCTGCCTGGGTACTCTCTGGCCACCTGGCTGTCACAATTATTACATTGCCTGAGCGAAATAATTTGAGCCACATCGCAATTATTTTTATAGACAATGATCTTTTTGCACAATGTTTTGATTTCAAAATCATGTTTCCAATCTGAAAAACGGATTTTATATTTACTGTACACCTGAATTCATTAATACATGTGGTTAAAACCTTTTTCTCATGTGTCTAATAGTTCATTTTAATCATAATAGGCCTATAGTGTCCAACTTTATGTAACAAAATGTCCCACTCAAAAAAATAATAGCCTACATAGAAGGAATATTTCTAAGAACACAGGCAATCATATTTTAATTTGTTTATTAAGCCCTACAAATGTACTAAATTAAAATTACACAACACTTAAATTATTCAAAATAATTCCATTAGAATTTAGTTTCCATTTCCATCTCATTTTGATGATGTACAAGGTAAAATAAGAGACACTGTCGACCAGTTTGCTACGATGAAAGGATATCGGCATGAATAGCCTCACAAAGGCCTAAAGCACGGTTGCTTGATAAACACAATTAATTTGATAAATAAATAAAGGAAAGGATGATTTACATTAGCCTACACTGTCACGGTGCCACCCATGTTCAAGCCAGCCTCCGGCTGCTGGCAACGCTTTCACGGTGCCGCATTCCCGGTCTCCACTATTAAGCACACCTGTTCCTGATCACATCACCCAGGACTTTCCATCATTATGCACTCCAAATCCTCATTACTAGGCCTACAGCTAAGAAAAACTGTGCACCAGGGTTTACGTTAGCCGGCAAAGGCTTTTCGCCTGTACCAGGTGTATTCTGCCAGATGAAAATATCAACTACCAAAATGTCCAGTGGGAAATATGCCAAATGAATAAGTAAATAGATTAATAGCATATTAAATAGCCTAATATTGTGTGACCTGTATGATCTGTTGCCAAGAAAACAGCGAGCCTCCGCTCACTCTCACAATTAGACATTATTGAGTCATGTGACTAAGCTCGGCGCGAGAATCAAAAGCAGCACACTCCGGCACCAGCTCAAGCATAAGACTCAGAAATGTCAAAGGCGAAGCAGACATAACCGGGCCGGTTTTTAAAAAATCTAGTGATGGTGCAACTGGGGCCAGCAAACGTGGTTCAGTAAATGATCTGAGCCAATAGTATAATTTCCGCAGAGCCTGTCAAACGTTTTTTTGCACGCATGGTCTAGACATCCTATGGAAACCGACATCATTCGCGTGGTAGCCTATTTTTTGAGATGTTTCAAACATTGACCTCAAAAACCGGGGTAAGTTTGGTTTTATGTTCTATATTTAGAGTTTGCTTGTTATTAGCGCTCCCCAAAAACGTCCTACAAAGACAACAGTGATATATATAGAATCAGTTGAAGGTAGAGAGCAAGGTACATCCTTTGGTTTGTCTGTTTCATTCCGTTTTCAAAAAACGATTTTACGTTACATTCAATGGAGGGATATTATGCGGATAAGGCTAAGGGACCGTCTTAAAAGTGCATTCGGCAGAAATCATTATTTAAACATTTTTTTTCTTGTGCCTACTTCCATTTTTTTCTCCACATTTCTAATTAAAAAAGGTGTTATTATTTGTTTATACTAAAAAAATATAAACACAAATAAGCTAAATCATTATACAGATTATGATATTATCCAAGAGACATATTAGCTCTAAATCAATTTATGTTTTGATCACTGACCTTCCTTGTCCCGATTTCCCCCTTATAAATAGCTGTTTTTCCTACTGCTTCAATTTCTCATTCTAAACTGCATTTTTCTAATAGTTCAAAAAACATACAGAAAAGTTTATGTTCCTTTACCTGTCCTTACAAAGGGACACCTCTCATTTTCCCCATTATTTGTCTTCATTTTTGTAAAAATGTTTACCTTATTACAACTCTAACATATAGATGTGTTTTACAATAGGTTTCTATCCAGGTGACATGTGCCTCTAAAACAATTTTATATCCATCTATGCAATACCTATTTAATAGCTCATTATCCATATGAGATGGAAATCTACAAACAAGTGGTGTGTGTTCCTGTACCTATCCTCTCATAAGTACAGGAACACACAAAGTACACCAATATTCAAAAGTCAATTCTCTGTATTTTATATTAAAATATATGTATCAATACAACTCTATTACCAAATATAGATACCTTTAATATAATCTTTTTAATCATTTCCTATCAAGAAGACATGTACCTCTGAAACCACATTTATATTGGTCACTGACCTTCCTTGACCAGAGCCTGTGGATTTGCCATTTTCAATTTCGTTAATTTTAGTAGCTTTTGTCCTTCTCTAATGCTATTTTTAATAGCTCACTATCCATATGATCTACAAATCTACAAACACATGTGGTGTGTTCCTTTAACTTTCCTATCAATTCTCTGTATAAAATTTACTAATTACAATTTTGTTATTACTACTCATTTACCTAATTTACATGAACTATATTTTATAACTTCTAAGCCAGATGACATGGACTTCTAAAACCACTTGCGATTTTGTTCACTGACCTTCCTTGTCAAGAGTACGCCCCTTAGTTTTGCCATTTTCGATTTCGGTGAATTTACAGGAATTTATCTTTCGAAACCACTATTTTTTAATAGCTCACTATCTATATGAGTTAGAGATCTAGAAACAAGTGTGGGGTGTTCCATTACCTCTGTTCTGAATGGTACACCTCTTCTTTTTTCAAAATTCATTATTTTGATTTTATTTGAAAAATACATTCATTATTAAAACTCTATTAAATAAATAACAAGAACTTTTTTTAATAGCTTCCAATCCAGATGACATGGACCTCTAAAACCACTTGCATTTTGTTCACTGACCTTTCCTGTCAAAAGTACGCCCCTTAGTTTGACCATTTTCAATTTTGGTTAATTTACAGGACTTTATCTTTCGAAACCACTGTTTTTTAATAGCTCACTATCCATATGAGTTAGAGATCTACAAACAAGCGTGTTGTGCTCCTTTTCCTCTCTTCTAAAAGGTACACTTCTTCTTTTATCCAAATTACTTACCTTGATTTTATTTTAAAATTATGTGCATTATTACAACTCTATTACCTAATTCACATGAACTATTTTTAATAGCTTCCAATCCAGATGACTTGTACCTCACAAACCAATTGCATTTTGTTCACTGACCTTCCTTGCCAAGGGTAAGCCCATTAGATTTTTCATTTTCAAATTCAGAAAATTTACAGGAATTTATCTTTCTAAATGACTATTTTTTAATAGCTCACTATCCATATGAGTTAGAGATCTACAAACAAGTGTGGTGTGTTCCATTACCTCTCTTCTGAAAGGTACACCTCTTCTTTTTTCCAAATTCATCATCTGTATTTCATTTTACAATTACATGCATTATTACAACTCTATTACCTAATTCACATGAACTATTTTTAATAGCTTCCAATCCAGATGACATGGACCACTAAAACCACTTGCATTTTGTTCACCGACCTTCCTTGTCCAGGGTACGCCCCTTAGATTTGCCATTTGAAATTTCGGTACATTTACAGGAATTTATCTTTCGAAACCACTCTTTTTTAATAGCTCACTATCCATATGAGTTAGAGATCTAAAAACAAGTGTGGTGTGTTCCATTACCTCTCTTCTGAAAGGCACACCTCTGATTTTTTCCAAATTCATTATCTTGATGTTATTTTAAAATTACATGCATTATTACAACTCTATTACCTAATTCTCATGAACTATTTTTAATAGCTTCCAATCCAGATGACATACACCTCTAAAATCACTTGCATTTTGTTCACTGACCTTCCTTGTTAAGGATACGCCCTTTAGATTTTCCATTTTCAATTTTGGTAAATTTATAGGAATTTATCTTTCTAAACGACTATTTTTTAATAGCTCACTATCCATATGAGTTAGAGATCTAAAAACAAGTGTGGTGTGTTCCATTACCTCTCTTCTGAAAGGCACACCTATTATTTTTTCCAAATTCATTACCTGAATTTTATTTCAAAATTAAAAGCATTATTATAACTATAGTACCTAATTCACATGAACTATTTTTAATAGCTTCCAATCCAGATGACATGGACCTCTAAATCCACTTGCATTTTGTTCACTGACCTTCCTTGTCAAGAGTACGCCCCTTAGATTTGCCATTTCAAATTTTGGTTAATTTACAGGACTTTCGAAACCACTCTTTTTTAATAGCCCCTTAGTTTTGCCATTTTCAATATCAGTGATTTTATCAGAATTTATCCTTCTTTACAATCATTTTATAATAGCTCACTATCCATATGAGCTAGAGATCTACAAACAAGTGTGGTGTGTTTTTTCCATCTACTCTCACAGGTAAACCTTTTAAATTTTATACCCAATTTCATGCAATGTTTCTAATTTTTGAATTATTTTTATTTTTTTTATTTTTTATTTTTTGTTTGTAAATTGTTTTCATTCTTTAGTGCGGAGGTGTCAAACCGGTTCCACGGAGGGCCGATTGTCTGCAGGTTTTTACTCTCAGCTTGTACTTGATTGCTTAATTAGGTCACTAATTGGTTAGTTTCTACCCTCACCTCGTTTAGATCTGAACTGGGAACCAATTAATAGGAAAAACCAAAAACCTGCAGACACTCGGCCCTCCGTGGAACCAGTTTGACATTGCTGCTTTAGTGTATTCAGAATATGCTTGCACTGAAACCAGATATTTATTCAATTTAATCCATTTATTTGCCTAGTTGGAGCCATTGATCACAGTGCCTCTTACTCTGTGGACCTAATTGCAATGATTATTTTGCTCCATGGGTTATTGCAATATATTGATGGAATTAATAAATAATAAAACACAATTATGTTAACATTCCTCACCTACAAATTATTTTCCTGTTGCAACTTTTGTTTATATTTCATTGTCACATTTGAATTAGTAGTTATAAATGTGAAACTCCGCTCTGGCCGTGGGTTCGAGCCCCAGTCAAGCCACTGTCGATTGTGGCCGGGGAGTCTGGTAGGGTGGTGTATATTAGGCTGGCGTCGCCTTGGGGTAGGTAATTGGCATAGAGGATTTCCTTGTGCCACCGCGTTCCAGCAACGTCTCTAGTGGGGTGGGTGCCTCTGACCTGGCCATGCATATAAGGTAATGTGAGCAAGCATTTCCTCCAATGTGTTGGCTCATATTGACTTCATGGTTAAGGGAGGGGGTGTAAAGAAACAGACCGGCTGATCAGACAGGTTTTGGAGGAAGCCTGTGGCGATCTACGACTCTCCTGACTCCGCAGGGACTGTTGTAGTGGTGGCACATGGTTGTAGAGTGGGGTTGGGAGAAAAAGGGGGTAAAATATAAAAATTTAAAAGAAAATAATAATTATAATAATATGTGAAACTCAGTACATCATTCTTATTAGCATATTGTTTACTATTTGTTTATTCTGATATTTGTCCAGTTACAAACTGTACTGCCTTGCAGTAAAAGTGGGTGACAAGGGTGGGAATGTTCAGTAATGATATTTATTGTCCGATTTCTAGCCAAAGATTTATGCAGAGGCCTTGATGGACGGAAGGTGGAATCTGAGGACCCTTACTGTGGACACTACAATGTGTTTCAGTTTACATCTGCAGTGGGCAGACACAGACCCAATCCTGATGTTTATGGAGGAAAATGAGAATGGACTCCGTGATTGATGTATAGAGTCAAGTCGAAATTGACTGTGTGGTTTTTAATAGCTCACTATCCAACACAGATGGCCACAACTCTTGCAATGTTGTACTCTCACTTGAGATTATGGGAAATGGGAAGAGCAAAAAGGCTAACTTAAATAGTGTCCCCAATTACAGTCAACGCGGGTGCCTAGAGGCACCTCTGCAGTCCGACTCTGACTGTGGTCCCCAGGCGCATAGAGATGCCTAGAGGCCCCTAGCCAGGATCTGTCACATGATCCACTCATTATCAAAATCTTCATCTTTTGATGTGAAATAGAACAAGACCAAACATGGACATAAAGAACAACATTACAGTTAAGTCAATAACTTATTGTATTGAAAAATTGTCACAGTTCAAATTTAAAAAATGTAGTTGTGTTATGTATACATTGCACAAATATTGGAATAAAAAGTAAAAGTTGTACCATTGAGAGTACAGGGAAAAGAACACAACACTTGTTTGTAGATCTCTAGCTCATATGGATAGTGAGCTGTTAAAAAATAGATGTTAAGAAAGATACATTTCTATAAAATCATTGAGATAGGAAATGGAAAATATAAGACGTGTACTGTTGACAAGGAAGGTAAGTGAAAAAAATGCAAGTGGTTTTAGATGTCCATGTCATCTGAATTGGAAGCAATTAAAAATAGTTAATGTGAAACAGGTAGAAGAGTTGTAATAATGCGTGTAATTTTAAAATAAATTCAAGATTATGAATTTGGAAAGTATCAGAGGAGTACCTTTCAGAAGAGAGGTAATGGAACACACCACACTTGTTTGTAGATCTCTAACTCATATGGATAGTGAGCTATTAAAAGAGTGATTTCAAAAGATAAAGTCCTGTAAATTAACCAAAATTTAAAATGGTCAAACTAAGGGGCGTACTCTTGACAAGGAAGGTCAGTGAACAAAATGCAAGTGGTTTTAGAGGTCCATGTCATCTGGATTGGAAGCTATTAAAAATAGTTCATGTGAATTAGGTAATAGAGTTGTAAAAATGCATGTAATTTTAAAATAAAATAAAGATAATGAATTTGAAAAAATAATAGGTGTACCTTTCAGAATACAGGTAATGGAACACACCACACTTGTTTTTGGATCTCTAACTCATATGGATGGTGAACTATTAATAAATAGTTCTTTAGAAAGATACATTCCTGTATATTCACCAAAATTAAAAATGGCAAATCTAAGGGGCGTACTCTTGACAAGGAAGGTCAGTGAACAAAATGCAAGTGGTTTTAGAGGTCTGTGTCATCTGGATTAGAAGCTATTAAAAATAGTTCATGTGAATTAGGTAATAGAGTTGTAATTATGCATGCATTTATAAAATGACATACAGATAACGAATACTGATAAAAGAGGTGTACCATTCAGAAGAGAGGTAATGGAACAGAACACACTTGTTTGTAGTTGTCTAGCTCATATGGATATTCATCTATTAAAAACGTATTGTATAGAAGTATCAATTCTGATATAATCACCGAAATGTAAAAGGGCAAATCTAGAGGTCAGTGACCAACATACAAGTGGTTGTAGGTGTATATGTAACCTCTATATGAATCTATTAAAAAATGGAATATATAAGGTTCAACAATCAAAATATATGTAGAAAATTATAGTTTTGTTTAATAACACAACAAGTGTCTGTACCTATGATTTTCCTTTACAGGGGCAGGTATTATTAGGTTGACCCAAAATAAAATATATTTTTTTAGTCACATTGAATCAGCGGTATTGCTCTTCCATGACGGTCCCTAAACTACTGAACGGACATTCGACTGCGTTTTACAGCATTTTGGGCTCTGTTAAACGAAAAGCTCGATTTTCGATAAAATCAAAGAGTGTACCTTGCTCTCTACCCTAATGCAATTTTATATAGTTCATTGTCGTTTTTGTATGATTTTTTTTGGAAGAGGTATTGACGATCAAACTTCGAATATCAAACATAAAACCAAATTTACCCCGGTCAAAAACCGTACATTGACGTTGGCTACATAACAATTACGATCCAATTTGCTAATTAACATAGTTAGGTAGCTATAACATTAGTTGGCTAGTTTAACATTATGACGTTACCTTGCTAAGCTACTTTATTTCCAGCAACAAACATTAAGTAATTATTCGGCACTCATCTGACTGTATAGCTAGCATGCCTGCTTGGAATCTGTCCATACGTTGGCTCTTCAGCAATTCAACCCTAGGGCGAGGTAAGCCAGGTAAACTGCTGCACTCTATGAAACATACATGAACGCACCCGACCGCTCCTCCCATTTCCCCGCCTACGTTTACTATGCTCGTTTTCCGAGTAAAGAATGGGGAACGACACTTGCGGAAATCTGTCAATGTTTCCCTTACCGAAAACGGATAACGAGCAGGTTAAGTAAAAAAATTATGATTCGTTTGCCTGTTTAGTGTAGAATAACGATTGGCCACTCCATACACGGACCAATGCACATCAGGTCAGAGAAACGGACTCCAGTGAGTCAGACGAAGAAAAGTGGTCATGTCTTGAACTTCATTCTCTTAAAGAGGCTGACTGTAATATAATTTGGGTGACACCTGAGGTAGAGGGAGTGACATTAAAGATGGAGTTAGATACAGGATCTGCCCTCTCTGTAATGTCCCACAAAGACTTCATGGAAAAGTTCTCAAATGCCAAACTGACACCTACCTCAATGATGTTGAAAACGTAAACTGGTCAGAAAATCTCTCCTATGGGTAAACAAACTAAATGTGAGATATGAGGAGTGTCCAGCTTAACTGGCAGTCAATAAAGACAATGCATATCACCTCAAAGCGAAACCACAACTCTACAGAGGAAAAACTATCACAGATACTGACTGAGTCTGCACAGGTTTTCCAAGATGGAATAGGCACCCTTAAACACATGAAAGCACAGATTGTGCTTTAAGGACAATGCAAAGCCTAAGTTCCACAAGGCTTGTCCTGTACCTTAGCCATCCGCCCCAAGGTGGAGGAAGAATTGCAGAATTTGGAAGATCAACGTATCCCATCCAAAGTTGATTGGTGCGACTGGGCAACACCGATTGTACCCGTCATCAAGAAGACCGGTGCCGTACGCATCTGTGGGGATTTCAAGGTCACAATAAATCCTGTACTACATGCAGACCAGTATCGAAGATACTGCACATCGAAGATATATTTGCATCTCTGGCAAACGGAGAACGCTTTTCAAAGATAGACCTTGCTCAGGCATATCTACAGACGGAAATAGAGGAGTCATCACGAAAATACCTCACAATAAACAACTCAAAAGGCCTTTACCAGTATAACAGATTGGTTTTTGGCATATCCAGTGTCCCTGCAATATGGCAACGTGCCATGGACCAAGTTCTTTAGGGGATACCAGGTACACAATGCTACCTGGATATTATTATTGTCACTGGGGTTGATGATGAGGCTCATCTGGCAAACCTACAGGCGGTTTTGTCAAGCCTGGAGGAATTTGGACTGAGCCAATAGAAACAAATGCAAGTTTTTTATTGAATACTGTGGTCACAATATAGATAGACATGGCCTACACAAATCCCTGGAAAAAGTCAATGTGGTTTTGAAGGCACCAAAGCCAGAAGATGTGAGCCATCTGAACTCATTTTTGGGCCTTATTAACTATTACCACAAGTTTCTACCAAACCTTTCCACTGTGCTGCACCCCTTGAACCGGTTGCTGCAATTGGGTGTCAAATGGGAGTGGTCAAAGGACTGTAAAAGAGCGTTCAAGACCGCTAAACAGTTGATCACATCAGAAGAGGTGTTGACACACTTTGACCCCAGTTTCCCTCTGCGATTTGCCTGCGACGCTTCCCTGTATGGCATCGGTGCTGTTCTCTCCCACAAAATGCCTGATGGATCCGAGCGGCCTATTGCTTTCGCATCAAGATCTCTGAACCCTGCAGAGCGAAATTATGCTCAAATAGACAGGGAAGCCTTGAGTCTGGTATGGGTGGTCAAGAAGTTAAACCAGTATCTATATGGAAAGCACTTTACATTGATTATTGATCACCAAACCCTTGTATCAATTTTTAATTCACAAAAGTGTGTTCCAGTCATGGCAACTGCACGCTTACAATGGTGGGCTCTGTTCCTTGGTGCCCACACGTACAGCATTGAGTTTAAAGGGATTAAGGAGCACGAAAATGCGGATGGACTCTCTCGTCTTACACATGAGGCAGAACCTTCCGAGGACTCAATGGATCCGGCTGGCGTGTTCCACTTGTCTCAACTGGAGCCCCTCCCAGTTACAAATGCTGAAATACAATTAGAAGCCAGAAGAGACCCTACAATATCTAAAGTCTATGAGTTGACAATTAATGGATGGCCACATCAGAGCGACCCCCAGTTGTCAGAGTACTTCACCCGACGAGATCAGCAGTCAGTGTGCCAAGGCTGCGCCATGTGTGGCACACGTGTCATTGTTCCACTCAAACTGCGTGCAAGAGTCTTAGAGTCACTGCACGAAGGACATGTTGTTATCGTAAAGATGAAAAGTCTTGCTAGGAGCTACATCTGGTGGCCCGGTATAGAAGGTCTGCAGTGGATGTCAATAGAGACAGCGTCAACCCCAGACAGCGCCCCTCCACACGTGGGAGAGGCCTACTTCCCCCTAGCAGTGCATTCACATAGACTACACAGGTCCTTTCATGGACCGGATGTTCCTATCGTAGTCGACACACACTCAAAGTGGCCTGAAGTTATCACAGTGAAAGAGGCCTCATCAACTAAAACGGTAGACATTCTGTGCACACGCACTGGTCTGCCTCAGCAACTGGTAAGTGATAATGGCAGTCAATTTACTGGTCAGGAATTCGAGAGCTTTCTCAGGAAGAATGGTATCAAGCACCTCACCTCGGCCCCTCACCACCCTGCCACAAATGGCTTGGCAGAGCGTTTTGTGCAATCTTTCAAACAGTCAATGAAAGCGAGTGGGATGGAGGGCATGTCGCTGCAACACAAAGTAACAAGTTTTCTATTGGCTTATAGAAACGCAGTTCATGCTACATCTGGACAGACACCAGCCATGCTATTTATGAGCAGAAACCTGAGATCACGTTTGGACCATCTTTATTCAGCATGAGGCCAAGATGTTGATCTTCCATAGTTCTTACATGTTCTCCAATAATTATAAAGTTAACACTGTCTTTTCTGCCTGGACACATAGGAGGCGGTCAGTGGTCATAGCCAACCATTACACAGTCCATTATCCTCCAATAAGAAAGGTTTATCCTACAAAATACCCTTGTATGGTATGTTCCAACCTATGGTCCATGGGCCTATTCATAGAGCCTATGACAATCACATGGACAACTCTATAAGGAGCTACGGACAAGATGTATGGACAGGATGTGTGGGGCCCATCAGTTACGGGCATCACGTCCTATCTATTGTCTTTTGTTCAGAGTTAGTCAGCACTTATACGTTGTGTTAAGTTCCTCATGCCCATATTCTATAAATGTGAAGAACAAACAGTGTTCTGGAAAACAAAGACAAGCGCAGCTGAGGACGTTTAACATGGGAAAGCAAATGCTGGCCAGAGACTATCGAGCTAAAAATCCGAAATGGCAGCAAGGAGAGATTCTGTCAAGAACCGAACCGCTGACTTACACCGTGCTAGCAGGGCCTAATGTGATATGGCGCAGATATGTAGACAAACTATTAGATGCTACAGCTCACGTCACATCAGAGGGCCCAACCACTCCACAGGACACGGACAGGTGCACCCGTATAACACCAGAAGACTTTGGTGATGATGAGGACATGGGACATGCAGTGACTGAGGAATCTCAGGTTTCCCAGAGTCCTACTGACTGTGGTTCACTACTGAAACGCTATCCTGAGAGAAATCGCAGAGCAACTCAGAGACTTGATCTATAATCATAAATAATTAACTGACAGTGTTACATGTTTTTTTTGTGCAAATAGGTACCATTTTTCAGTTGCAGATTTTGAATAGGTTGTTTTATGTTATGATGCTGCAGTGACATCAAAGCAAGAAGGGAGGAATTGTTATGTATGCAGAATAAACCATAATTACGTAGGCACTATTTTATGTTAGTATTAATACACAATAATGGTGTGCTGCACCTGCACAGTGTTTTTTTTGGGTATTGTAGGACCTGACGTTGAGCAGTAAAGAAGTTAAACTGTATCTCGTGGTTCGGCTGATTTACTGTGGTTATTGTTGAGACTGATACTTAACAGACCCAGAGTTTAGATGTTTGTACCGTTGGGTGTACGTTTTTGAATTGTGTGTGAAGATTTGAGAAAATGGTGTGTTGTTCCGGGAAATATGTCTAAGCAATTGAGAGAAACTGTAATGTGACAGACATAATGATGACTGGTTGTGGTTGTAGCAGCCAACCACCAATGTTTTGAAAGAGCTTTTCAGACCATGGTTGATCATGGGAGTGTTGTTGATTTTGTTATGGTGATTTCCAATATCTAGCAGTTCTAAGCAGCCTGTGCATGCTGAAATGAATCATCAGAGTCTTGCTTGGCATTTGACAACATTCTGGCATGAAATAGACAAACTTACAGCCTACCTTGATGGATGCAATGACATCAGAAATGCAAACGTAGCTACAGCTCTGGAAAAAATTAAGAGACCGCTGCATCTTTTTCTTTCCTTTCCGAAAAAGTTGGAAAGGAAGGTTTTGAGTGAGGAAAAGAAGGGTTAAAATTAAGGGACCACTGCAAATTGAACACTTCTGTTCCTCATTCAAAACTTTCCTTGTCAACATTTTTGGAAAGGAAAGAAAAAGGGACCAAACCATAGACTCAATGTAAGAGAAAATGTAGTGCTTTTGAGGACAGGGTGTAAGGGTCAAGGTTATGATTAGGGTCAGGATCTGGGTTCTGGTGAGGATCAAGGATAGGGTGAGAGTCAGGGTTATATATTTTTACTGGTTGTTCGGGGTCTGTAGGAGCTTATACTGATTAAGTTTGATGGCGATCAAACATTTCTAAAGTCTTTGATTCATAGCTTAAATTTCATTGGGCCATGGCGGTCACATGGTTTGCACTACCAACTTCCTATTTATTGCAGTACCAGAACCTGGTGCACTCATGCTACAGACCAAGTTTGGTTGAAATATCTGTTTGCATTCAGGAGTAATGAGCCTTTAAAGTGACTTTCTCGTATAGCGCCCCCACATGGCCGATTAATGTCGACCATTGCACGCCTCTGCTCCTCGTTCCAACCATGTGTACCAAGTTTGGTGACTATGAGTCAAACGGTTGCTGAGATACGCATTCACTAAATAATTATTATAATACTGTCCATAAAACAGGTCATAAATGTTTTATCGTTTCATATTTTAATTCACTACTAGGCCACATTCAAATCCCTTTTTTTACAATACAAGTAATTATTTATGTCACATATTTTCAATTCATAACCTACTCAGTCCCAATCAGCCATTACTTAATGGGATAGTTCGGCTAAAATCATATTTATCTAAAAATTCACTTACCAAAAGTCAGTCCAGAATGAACACAGAGTCATTTTTTCCAACCATCCATTATTCAGCTCTGTCCCCGCCTGTAATTAGTATTCTTAGCATCGTCCAAATTCATGAATGGAAACTAATTGTCCCACTACAGCAAAGCAGCATTGCAAGTGGAAAAATACTCCAAAACACTGCAAACTAAGACAAGTGGTGTTGTTTAACTGAAAGAACATGAAGATGTTGTATTCCTTGAGAAAAGTTGTAATATATTTGTCATTTCAAATAAACGGGTTCTTCCTCTGTTTACCATTCAGTTTTGTTCACAATTGCATCAATCGGCGCGTTCTTTCGAGAAGAGGAGGTGTGATAGTAAACAAAAGTTAGTATTCGCTAGCTAGGAAGCAAGTTACCTATTTCGTCGTTGATGTTCACCATAGGACAGTCAACATTTACTTGCTTGAGAGAAAGGAAAATACATAAATACAACCAGGAAGAAGACTTTTTCCGGGGGATAGAACCTTACTTGTTCACACCAGAATACACAGAGGATGAATTGACCGAGTTAGAGGCTAGAACAGCCGCTGACGATGAGAAAGATGGTGAACCAGTTAATCCCCAACCCTTGCACAGAATGTCCAGAGGATGGTGGTGTAGCTGTGGATTGTGCAATCTAATGCCAACCAAAACAGAATGCTTTTGTTGCAGCGAATGGGAACTATTGATTCCAATGCTGGAGACCATGAATGACCCAGTCCCTGAAGCTGAACTCGTTCCAAGATGTGTGGTTGATCATCTGGATTTCACCCCCTTCATAACTCCTGGGGTGCTGGGGACTTTTTTTTACATTCCAAAACATAACTGGAAAAGATGTTCTAGGCCATAGGGACCCAATAGCCAGTTCTCAAAATACTAAGTAGCTACCTAAACTTAGCAAACAAGTGTATAGGGCATGGCTATTTACATTATTAGGATAGCATATTCCATAAATGGGGCATTTAAGTGTTTTATTTTTATGCTTAAAAAGAAACAATAATCAGGCATAATAAAAAATACATTTACCATCAAAGTGTATGTCCAACCTAGTAAAACAAACGCCTAGTTGTTAACTAACCCCTTTCAAATTAATTTGCTGAGGACGTTTTAGAATGTCTTTTGTTGACTGTAGGTTTTTTTTATATAGTTGAGTCCATACCCAATGTCTTTTATCAGACGATCTGTTTATAGGCAAAAGTGCTATCTTTATGTTTTGATTCAAGCAGTAATCTAGGTTGTGGTACTTTGCTGGACATAACCGATCAGACAGGAATTTATCTGATGACCGTATTTTGGCCAACTATGTTTCTGTTTCATAAAGTGATTGTGCATCCAAAATACACTGTTTAGGCCTGTTGTACATCAGACTAAAGATTATGGTTTGGCAACATCTTTAGTATGATGAGCAACATGCAAAAAGTGTCTCATTTCTATTCTTTCAATTATGTGTATCTGAACTGAGCTAATCTGCTAAACCCCTTGAATGTAAACCTATGGTCTCAATTGTTTTTGGTGCACAAACGTTGACTCAGAGGCTTTAGCTCAAAGCTAAACTTTTCTATTCAAATGATGTCAACAAAGCTAATCAGACAATGGTAGACACCAAATGTATATGATTTCATTTATTTAACCATTTAAGTAGCTTTTACAAGAGTCAATATACCTGTATGTCAATGGTAGAATGAAGTGTTACAGTGCCTTGCGAAAGTATTCGGCCCCCTTGAACTTTTCAACCTTTTGCCACATTTCAGGCTTCAAACATAAAGATATAAAACTGTAATTTTTTGTGAAGAATCAACAACAAGTGGGACACAATCATGAAGTGGAACGAAATTTATTGGATATTTCAAACTTTTTTAACAAATAAAAAACTGAAAAATTGGGCGTGC
>JACXGI010011438.1:0-25000 GCA_016801175.1 Esox masquinongy | reverse complement strand
TCGTTATAGATAATCCATGACTAGCACAGAACTCTAACAACAAACGACCATTCGAGTTCAGATCAGGGAGGCCGTTCCTCCCTATCACGCCTCTCCAGGTATCTCCATCATTGCCCACGTGCACGTTGAAGTCCCCCAGCAGGATTATGGAGTCCCCTGCTGGAGCCCTATACAGGACTCCATTCAGGATCTCCAAGAATATTGATATATTTATTCAAATAACTCTAGTTAGTGGATATAATCTAACATATTCATAAGATTACTGTACCTAGCAAACTCATGCTAGATCTCTCAGCGCCACGTGGGTATCAATTAGTGGTGCACGTCCGCTGCTCCGGGGCGAATTCGCCTGCAAACGTGTCGCCTTGCCTCAGGTGCCCGCTTATGCGCGTATCCACTATGGGTGTTTGTTTTTCGGCGTGGGAGGGCTGTGTTGAACTAGCATTCTGTGTTGACATCTCTGTGAATTTTTTTTAATTTAACATGAAACCAACCACAAGCCTTCGCGCTTGTATTTGTAATTTTCGAGGGTTTTGTGTTCACACATTTGTATAAATAACGGGGTTATGTTGAGCTGCTATACCTGTCCATGAATCGAAAGAAGGGGATTCTTATTGTTACTGCTCTATCTCCGGAGGAAGCGCCACCGTAGCCACTGAGTTCACCCAATCCTACCAGCCTGGCAGCAGCATGGGGAGTAGCCTACTAGCGCCTGGTTCAGGAGCTTCGCCTTGAAGATGCCCTTTTCCAGCAGTATTTTAGACTGTCCAAACATCAGTTTGATCAGCCGTTGGCGCTAGTGGGCCCCGGATTACGAGGATGAACACCCATCTAAAAGACTTTACTTCCATTGGATAAATGCCTCACATTTGCCGGATTAATTTGCATAATATTGACTGTGGCCCTGCTTTCCGATATGCTATGCGCAAACGTCAACGACGCCTTGCCGCTATCCATATAAAGTGAATTGTATCCGTCCGAGGCTGCGGGCGCGCCGGAACAGTGGACATCCACCGTATGTCCACAGGCACCTGCACACGGGCCGCAGTGGCGGTGAAGGTCTGAGATTTTCAATTGGAGTAGCAATGGGCGGCAAATCGCAAGCAGTTTTTTGTATAAAAATGAATTTGCTTGGCATTCATTTTTATTTAATTTACAAAAACATACAACAACTGAAAAGTAATTTGTAGATGACATACCAAACCTAGCTTCTCCAGAGCATTGTTGTTACTATGGTAACCAGCGCAAAGTCAGACGTGATGGCTATCACGTGTACACCCCTGCGTGGGAGTACACATGGTAGGCAGATTTTTCTCGCAAAGCTTGTGGGTGTTATGCAGGAAAAATAAACACATCCACATGTTCCAAAGAATCACCAGATTCTAACAAGGTTACAAGTTTGTGAACTGCTGTAACTCTAATAACCAATGGTAACAAAAACAATAGGGTTTCAATGCTTAATCCATAATCATAATATTAATAGCCAATGCTAACAATTACAATAGGGTTTCACAAAACCCTTATATAATAATGGATTCACCTATAAGAACAATGTTGACCAATATGATTCCAATGTTTTATGGTTTCTGTACCCTGGCATACAAATCTTTGCTGCTGATGATGCTTCTAATTCCAACAAATGCAAATTCAGTCATACAGAAGTTATTTCTATATGGTTTAATAACAAAAACACAATGAATAAAAATGTGTAAAAAAACTATAATAAATAAGATACACATTCTCTTTCTGTAATCGTACATTATACAATGCCTAGGTTTAAATGTAGTATTATACTTTATAAACAAAACTGTAACACAGAATAAATAAATAACAATGAAACAAAAGGACACAGGGCTGGGTAAAAAAAGCAATCTTCCAATTAGTTGGTATTCTTGTTTTGACGATCTTAAATCGATTCTTAAAATCCAGAAATTGATTTTCTAAATCTATGCATTTTGTCTTTTGGAGAGAGAGAACCAGCCAAAGTGATGGACAATGCTGCTAATATGATATGTGTTGTGGCAATGATGGAGCTGCTTCATGTTGCCTGTTGTGCACACAAAGTAAACTTACTGCTTTCAAACATCAAACGATCGCACTCCTGCTTGTTCGGGTGAGGCGCATTGCTGTGGCGTCAATATTCCACCCTATTGTAGTGACATGCTTAGACAGCTGGGAAGGGGTGTTCAGTATGCCAATCAACCGGCTGTCTGCCAACCACAGGAATGCTTGGAATGGGGGGGGGGGGTGGCTGGGCACCCATGGATAAGGACCATGTTCTGGCCTTTTTCCTCTTTCTGGTTGGGTGTTGTTCGAGTTGGTTGTGCCATTAAGGTCTGTGCAGTGCATTCTTGTATTAAGTGTTATTTGGTATGGGCAATGACCAAAGAGTTGCCTGTGTTGGTTTTTTCAATAAACCGTTGAGTTTGAAAATCCAAGTTTCATTTCTGATCTAGTCACGTCATTATAATATGTAATGAATTACAAAGTATAAATATTGTAAACATGAAAAACACTTTCAAACAAAAGTGAAACATTGGCTATTGTCAAAAGGTTGAAAATTGTGAACAATAATAATGTTATCAAAAACAAAAGAACAAAACTAGTTTTAAAGGATTTACTTGTCAGAGCAAAACATTTATTTACATGCAGGAACACATGATTATAAAACTAATGCAAAATGGTTTTCAAATAGTTTTCAGGTTACAACCAACACTATGTATTCCATGTCGCCTACTCTTGCTGGCATTTACTAGCTTTGGTTACAATACTTCAATTTAAAGATTTTGCAGTTGTTTGTTTTGCTCTCGCTCCAAGATTTTGTTTACGAATTTTGCGCTTATATGATATGAAGGGTGGTGTTTAGAAAGGAGTCACATATAATTGGTTCACTAGTTTCGAAGGCAGTGTTCATCCTAACCAATTAATGGACAGGTTGGTTACGTATGACCTACACGTCATAATGTGTGAAGCTGAAGTGAGAAGACTAAGAGGGAGAAGTATGTGACTGCAGACAGGGCACTCTCAAGCAGGGGCAGTGTGGTGCCTGGGGCAGTGTGGTGCCTGTGGATAGGACTTATAACTACAGTTGACTCACACACCATCTCCTAGTGATTTTGTTGATCTCAAGGTTATGAGATTATTAGCATCCAAGACAAGTTATAGTTATAGGTGTGCAATCTCCAACGTCACATACATTTGGTTTGTGTTTAATAACTACAATATGGATTCAATTAGTACCGATACAAATTTGCTTTACATGTTGCATGGGTTGATAAATAAATTTACATCTTATGAATCTAGACTCTTCCTCTATGTAATGATTTTGATGTGTGTTCATTGGAATACGTAATAATGTCATTACACGATCGTGAGGACGGAGGAAGAATCTACATTCATTTAATTATTGTTTATTAACCAGTAGTTTAATAGCCCACCAATGCATTCCTCCATGTTGGATTGCAGACCTGTAATGACTTTACTCCTTTGAAATGTTCAAGAAATCAGTATCAACCCATCTGCTAGGACATTGAGATCTAGTTAATAGGCAAGGCCCATTTATGACCAATTCTTGCAACACCTGAATAGTGGGTTTGATTCACAGTACCACCCATACATAAAGAATGCATGCATTAGTTGCTAAATGGTATATGTTGTATGTTTTCATGGTTGTCAACTACCCTTTTGACATGTTGCCCAGTCAGACATTGTTTTTGTTCCAAGCTGTTTCAGTAATTTCCTGGATCCCAACCCCACCCCTCTAATAAAATCTGTTGAAACTGAAGAATATTAGAGCAAGCCTGTGAAAGGAATTCTTTGTTTGGCCTGAGAGTACAGTGTGTTTTGTAGCATTACAGACTCCTGTGTACTGTAGCCTTTTTTGCTTTTCTTACCAATTGTACATAAAATAAAATATACATTCTATTTATGGATTTACCCATGGCAAAAAGTACTGTGGTGCTGCTCTGATTGAGATAAAAATCTCATGTTGACTGGCTTTCATATACTGTAACTGTTGTAATATCTACATCCATTTAGTTTAAACCAATATGAGTTGCTCGATTAAAAACATAAGGTGGCCAAATTATTTTCTAGAAGTCTTGGTTAAAAAGCCTGCAATTAAGAGAGAAAAGGACAGAAATCTAGAACCATCTAAACAGGATTTTCAGGAAAAACACTTTGCTACCCTAGAACCACATCTGAATATATCTGTCTGTTTGTCAGCCTCTAAAATAATGTTTTCATCCTTCTGGTGTCCACAGCCCTTTATGCCACTTGTCAATCTGCACTGTTCTCCTGAAGTACATCAGTTCCTGTGCCAGGCTTTTATTCCAGCATGCACCGAGGACACCAAGGTGATCCGGCCGTGTCGTGACAGGTGTGAGACTGTGAAGTCAGACTGCAAGGAAGAAATAAGCACCTTTGGCATCACATGGCCTCTGGAGCTGCAGTGTGACAGGTAACTGTAGATATGAATGACTGGGTGGAATTCCCCAAGTCTTAGGCTAAGAACCTCTTCTCTTACCTATGAATTTTGTACTGTACCAGGTTGCCGAGGGACATAATATATTTCAATAGACCAAATATTATAAACTGGTTTATAAAGTGCATGCGATAGCTAGTTGACAATTCTTAAATATTTAAGTACTAAGCTTTGATATGGTATTCATTCAGTTATGGTCTTAACTCTTTACTCTACTAGATTGGAGGAATGCCGCTACTCTCCAGATGGCTCAGCTTTGCCACCTACCAAACTGACCACCCCCAAGACCTCTCCATTTGCCAAGAGGGACCTGGGCTTCTGGTGCCCTCTGCAGCTGAAGACCCAACCTGGCCAGGGGTCTGCATTCCTTGGTGCCGGGGACTGTGCTCCCCCTTGCTCCAACATGTACTTCCAGGCCCATGAGATCGAGTTTGCAAAGACCTTCATTGGTGTGTGCTCCATTGTTTGCCTCGGTGCAACACTCTTCACCTTCCTCACCTTTCTGATCGACGTCAAACGCTTTCGCTACCCAGAGCGGCCAATAATTTTCTACGCCGTGTGCTACAGCTTTGTGTCGCTCATCTACTTCATCGGCTTCTTGCTGGGGAACAATGCATCTTGCAACAAGGCAGTCTATCCAGCTGCCACGGACACAGTGGTGATGGGATCTCAGAGTAAAGGCTGCACATTACTGTTCATGCTGCTGTACTTTTTCTCAATGGCCGGGATTGTCTGGTGGGTCATCCTTACCATAACCTGGTTCCTGGCCGCCGGGCCCAAGTGGAGCTGTGAGGCCATCGAAAAGAAGGCTGTGTGGTTCCATTCTGTCGCCTGGGGAATCCCCGGAGCCTTAACTGTCATGCTACTAGCTCTCAACAAGGTGGAGGGAGATAACATCAGTGGGGTGTGTTTTGTGGGGCTCTACGATCTGGATGCACTGCGGTACTTTGTGCTGGCACCACTGTGTATTGGTGTGGTGGTGGGGCTGTCTTTGCTACTGGCTGGTATTGTGTCGCTCAACAACGTGCGTCAGGTGATTCAGCACGATGAGAGGAATCAGGAGAAGCTGAAGAAGTTTATGATCCGTATTGGGGTGTTTAGTGGGCTGTACCTCGTGCCCCTGGTTAGTCTGCTGGGATGTTATATCTATGAACAGAGTCAACGTTCCACCTGGGAAAACACCTGGATCAATGACCGGTGCCAGGAGTACAGCATCCCCTGCTCACACAAGGTAACACACACACTCAGCCCAGAACATTGTTAATCACAAATTGAAAAGGTGGTGCTCAGGTGCCCCCTCATGTACTCCCTTTAGGTGTTATTGCTTAAATACATTAAGGTGTTTAGGTTCTTTAAAAAAAAAGAAAAAAAAGAATTTTATGTAGTCCAATCACAAGGTGCCTTGGTCTCTCACATCTTGTTCACTTTTTGTTCCAGCAAAAAAAATTAGGCACTGTTTATAATGCTGTTTAAAGCAAGTTCATTTTGGTTTCAGACTACAGTGTCTGATCGCCCAGACCTTTCCCTCTTCCTGATTAAATACATGATGACCCTGGTGGTTGGGATCTCTGCTGTGTTCTGGGTCAGCAGCAAGAAAACCTGCTCAGAATGGGCTTTCTTCTTTAACAGGACCAGGAAGAAAGAGTAAGGATTCTTGTAATGTTGTTCAGTATAATATTTATTTTAATAAACTGACACTTAAAATCAATTACTGTAAGATGACATTGATGGGATGTTGGGAAGTATAAGACAAATAAAAACCTGAATCAAATTCACTCCAACACTGTGTGCAAAGCTGGTACATACTTACCAAAAGACTGTTATTCTAATGAAAGGTGGCTCTACCAAATGTGTGGGGGTTGAATACATCTGCAAGCAACATATTGTAGCTTTTTTTCTTACAAATATTTCTCAAAATAAAACTAGCATCACTCTACAGTAATTGATTTTGTGAGTCAATGTCTTGAAATGCAACATCAAACAAAAGAAAATGTCAGTATACCATGAGAGAATTGGACAGGACTTTGTCAGATGCTGTATATTGTTTTTTTTACTTTCATCCCATTGCCAGTTCAAAGGTTGTGGATTAAACTGTATAAGGAATAGGAAGTCATTTGGGAATCTATTTTACAGATGGCTGATGGCTTTAATTCTACAGATTTATTTAGAAAGATACAGTATAAACATTGTTCTAATTCTATTTCTCTGTCCAGCCCCATCAGCGAGAGCCGGAGAGTTCTCCAGGAGTCGTGTGAGTTCTTCCTCAAACATAACAGTCGAGTGCAGCACAAGAAGAAGCACTACAAGCACAGCTCCCACAAACTTAAGGTGGTGTCCAAGTCCATGGGCACCAGTACAGGCGGCTCAGCCACCGGCACCACAGCCAACCATGGCACATCAGTAGTGGGCAACCATGAGGCAGTCTGTGGTCAGGCTTCTGTCTCTGAGGCCAGGGGCTCCTCTGAGGCCTCTGCCAGGGAACAGCTGGACCGGGGCAGTTCTAACCGGACCTCCAGGCTGAAGGAAACACAGAGGCTTCCTAGCGGACAATTGCAGTCTGGAGGGAGAGAGGGTAGGGAAAAGCCAGAGAGACGCAGTAAGACTGGCAGCCCCAGCAAGGTTAGCAGCCGCTCTGAGAGCTTCCACAGAGTGTCAGAGGGAAGGTAAAGACAAATGTTTTCACTCTTTTGCCCAAGTGATTTCCACTCTACTGTTAACAGGTTGTTTTTAACAAATTTGTCTTGTAGGGTGACGCCTAGGAGTGACCTATCAGAGTCGCGACAGGTACCCATTGGGCAGCATCTGGCTTTAAGCCACTCCCACAGTGGCAGTGCTAGAGGTTCTGCCCCTCACCTTGTTCGTCTGGTACCAGAGGATAAGAACAAGGACAATAGCTGCTGAGCCCAACCAGCAACTCCCATGATTTTTAAGATTAACAAAGATGGGGAAACTCTGGTCCTTAAGGGTGGACTGTGTCTTTTGGTTTGTTGTTTTTTTTTCAATTATCATATATATAATTTCAAATGAGCAACTGATGTAACGTGTCATACCAAACAAGATGTTTTTCTGACTAAACTGTCTGTGCGCTATTCACAGACCGACCCAACAGGTGTGGCTACTGTACAGTACATTACAGCTTTACTGGATGACTGGCCACATCAAGGTGAATGAGGTTAGAGAATCAAACCAACGGTTCGGTTTTCCCTTCTTTAAAACAGTCCATTATCCCTTCGGCTGAGGTATTGTTTATTTACTAATGTACTACAAACATGAAATTGTTCTATAGATTTATATGTAAAGTGTGTAGAATATATATACTTTCAATATTTATGTAAACTGTTTACTTTGCAAACTAGTCTTAACACTGATTTTAAAGAGATTTTTGGGCTTAAAGTGCACACACTCAACTTTTAATTTGAGGGTATTTTCATTCTTATCAGATGAACCATTTAGTGATTACGCAATGATTTGTATCACGTCTTTCCGATGTTAGGGTGCCAAAAGTATTTGGATAGATTAAAATCATGTTCAATAAAGTAGTCATGTTCAGCAGTCAAATCTTTTGCATGCAATGTTTGCCTGAAGTAAAAGACATCACTAGACACTAGGTATCTTCCCTATCTTCTGTGGTGAAGTGGGACACTTTTCCAACAGATACTCCCAGTAGCTACTGAGGTTTAAAGATGATGCCTCGCTCAATGTGTCATTTCGTAGTTGAAAAGCAACTAAAAACATCTCACACTGGCACTGAAACTATTCTGATATCACCAGCAACAGCACTTGTTCAACAGAACAAGTTACCAGAAAAACAACATTGGGTTACACTTTTTATTTTGAGAGTCCCAATTTCCATCTGTAGATGTACATTATACAATGTTTTATGCATGCTGTATGTTTTATGCAGCATGCACATTACACTGCATGCACAGTTATTAGGCAAATCGTTTTCCTCAAGATTTATTTTATTGTTGAACAAACACAATGCTCTCAGTCAATGCAAATTATCATTGAACCTCAAACCTGAATGTTTAACAAAGGAAAAATGAGTTTTGATCTTTCTCAGGGGAATACATGTGTGCACAATTATTAGACAACAATTAGTGTGCACAGTTATTAGGCAACTAAATTACAAAAATAATTTATCCAAATCACTTGTTTATTCTCAATTTTTAGAGTAAGTGCAGCAAATAAGTAACACAAAATGAAAATTAAATAACATTTCTGGCCTTTCAAAAATATTCAGTGACCGATATAGCCACCATTCTTTTCAATAACTGCCATGATCCTTCCATCCATGCAGTCTGTCAGTTTCTTGATCTGTTCACGATCAACTTTCACTGAAGCAGCAACCACAGCCTTCCAAATGTTGTTAAAAGAGCTGTATTGTCTTTCCTGACTGTAAATCTCAAGTTTGAGAAGGGTCCACAAGTTCTTAATAGGATTTAAGTCAGGTAAGGAAGGGGACCAGGTAATTATTCGGGCATCTTTAAGGCCCTTGCTAGCAAGCTAACAGTGGAGTACTTGGATACATGTGATGGAGCATTGTTCTGCATAAAGAACATGGCCTTCTTGAATGCTGAGGACTTCTTCCTCTACCACTGCTTGAAGAAAGTATCTTCCAGAAACTGGCAGTAGGTATGGGAGTTGAGTTAGACCTTTTTTGGACCTTTTCAACCCGAAAAGTTCCAACTACCTCATCCTTAATGATAGCAGCCCATACCAGTACCCCTCCTCCACCTTGCTGACCCCTGACTCGAAGTGATGCCCTGCGTTCATTAGTGATGGCCACAGGCCTATCCATCTGGTCCATCAAGAGTCACTCATTTCATCTGTCCATAAAACCTTTGAAAAATCTGTCTTAAGGTATTTCTTTGCCCAATCTATATGCTTTAATGTGTGAATCTTATTCAGTGGTGATCTTCTTTCAGCCTTCTTGATTTTGGCCATGTCTCTGAGCACTCGACAGCTTGTACTTCTGGACACTCCAAGTAGATTGCAGTTCTGGAATATGGTGACACTAGAGGATAATGGGTTCCGGGTAGCTTCACGTTTAATTCTTTGCAAGTCTTTTGCAGTTAATTTGCGTCTTTTCTTCTCTATACATTTTTTGCAACCTAGTTGACTATTCGCTACAAAACGTTTGAGTGTCCGGTGGTCACGCCTCAATAGTTTAGCTATTTCAAGAGTGTTGCATCCGTCTGAAAGGCATTTTACAATTTATGACTTCAGTGTCAGTAAATCCCTTTTTTGGCCCATTTAACCTGAGGTCATCAAGCTGCCTAATAATTATGCACACCTTGATATAAGGTGTTATTCACTGTTGCCACACCCTCCCTCATTACACAAATACACATCATCTGAAAATGATTCAATCCAATGAGCATTCAAGTTTATATGGTTTGGAGTTGGAAAATGTGCTTAGAAAAAATATGATCAGGATACTCACTTGCCTAATAATTGTGCACGCAATGTAGATAGTAATGCATCAACAAACTTAAAAAACTATTGGTTGATAAACAACTGCTTGCTAAGGTTAGGGTTAGGATATAGGTAAAGGTTAGGGTTAGTGGATAGTTAAAATTTTAAAGATGCTCTACAGATTGTCTGCTGACTATCTACAGACACACTATTGGGACTCTCAAAATAAAGTGTTACCCAACATAGTTAGTGACTTTGTCTTCCAAGTCTGTGGTCTGGTCAAAGCGCTGTGCAGGCATGTGTTGCACTTACACTGCAGTGGGAGTATATTGTTGCTAGCGTGAATCGGAAAGTGTATTTTCATATTATGTTAGTTATTTAAAGATTTTCTTTCACTACAATTTTTTTGTTTTAATATGCACTTTGTCTCATCTGTACACAACGTCTGTGGTGAATTCTTTTGCAGATGGTAGTGGATGACACATCCACGCCTACCTCCTGGAGAGTGTTTCTGAGCTTTTTTTCATTATGTGCAGCATCCTTAGGTCATCTACTGTTATAGTCTTCATTGGTCTACCGGATCCTTTGCCATTGTAGTGTTCACCAATGCTTACTTCTTAATGTACCAAACACTTGATTAGAGCTCCTAATGTTTTGGCTATGTCTATTTCTTCTTATTTATCTGCCTTATGATGGCCAGCTTGACTTGCAATGACACTTTGGCCTACATGTTGTCAGACACGAGTTGAGAGACACCAAATGCAAAGCTTAGAATCGGGACTAGACATTGACAGCTCTCTTGTGTATGTACTAACAATGCAAACAAATACAGTTGAAGCCAATTGTGTGAATGTTTGTATTACCCGAAAATGTGGAGATTATGTACAAATAAGTTGTAATTTCTAAATTGTTGATCCAATATCAAAGGAAATACCAAGAATTTAAAATGGACAGTCCACACTTTAAACCCATGGTCATTGTATCATTGAAAATCCAAAGTGTGGGAATACAGGGCTAAAAAACAAAAATACTTTGAGTGTTTACTGTGCTTTCCCGGAGTTACCTGAACTTGTGGATACCATTTGTATTTCTCTGTATCCTGTATGAAGGACAGAGGTTCTAAAGCCAGTGCTAACTTCTGTGAGCACAATGAGTGGAAGTCTATGGTGTCTGCTAGCATGGTATGTGCTACCATTCTGGTAGACACCACAGACGTCCGAACATTGCACTAACACTAACTATTTGTGTTTCCTTAAAATTGTGCATAGAGAAAAGAAAAAATTTAAAATGGTGTCCATGATAATCTGAATAGGAAAGTAAATAAAGGACCTCTTTACCAAAAAAGCAGGTGTCTCTGCTCCTGAAAATTTTGAATGTTTCACCAGAACCTTAAAGGGGTTATCCCTAAGTTGCTCACACATTATAGCTAAATGACACCAACAATGCATTCAAGCCTCTTTTCCCTGCCCTTTTGCAAATTCTACTTTTAGTTTAAAAAGCTGTACAAATTATACTTTTGTATTTTTTTTACCTAGTGATTTAGATATCAAAATTATTTCCTGCACCACTCTCTGCTATTTTTCTCACTGGAATAGAAATTGAGGACACTGTGTGAAATTTTAGCAATTTTTAGCAATCTACAATTGCTTGTTTAAGGAGAGATGATCGGGTATCTTAGTGATGCCAACAGAAGAGTAAAGGTGCCACTTTTCCAGTTGACAACAGCAGAAAATGAACCTTCTGTTGACCAATACAAATTCTGCATTTTAAGATGTGCTATTGTTGTGCACCAAAAATCATCTCTGGAACAAATGTGGTAAAACACTATCATTCCAATGTTACTGCAGATACAGCTCTGGAAAAAATTAAGAGACCACTTGCACCTTTTTCTTTCCTTTCCAAAAAAGTTGAAAAGGAAGGTTTTGAGTGAGGAACAGAAGTGTTCAATTTGCAGTGGTCTCTTAATTTTAACCCTTCTGTTCCTCAACTGTATGTTATGGACATTGTCTTATATTACAATGCAAATATTTGTTTCACCAGTCAGAACCTTAAGAACATCTAGCTGTGTTTAACTGTTTAATTCTGTCTGTTAAATAAATTTAACGTGCCTTTAGGACAATTCCGTTATGAAATGAGGAGCAAGTATAGCAGTTTTAGTTAATAGATAATTAGGTGTCTCAGTTTGTAACTCTACTTTTCATTTCCATGTTTAACCTTAGTATTTCTATTACGTTTTTTTTTATCTTGCTGACTGTCATTTTAAAGTATTTAATAAAATGTACTTTTGTGAATCAAGGTGGAGCCTTTGTTTTAAGTGTATTATTGTTTTTGAAGCTGCTACAGATGCTGTTTGTTATTTCACCATCACTGAGTGATTCTCTACCATGTGTACGGAGATACAATTTTATTTAATGTTACGCAATTATAGTCAATCCGAATGTAGTAATATGTCTAATAACTAATGGTGACTGATGATCCACTAAGTTGAAAAATTGGAGAGCAAATCTTATCCAAAGTATTTAATTTATTGAATTTATATATGATCATTAATATTACCCCATTATTCTACTCTGCCAATTTTGTGATATCAACTTAAGATCAAAAGAACTCCCGAACACATTTGGAAGAATCAAAGATTTTGACCTGTGTCTTCCGATATCGGCAAGCCATTCAACTTCTTACCACACTGCTTGATTAGCCAAGAAGTATTACAACCATGATTGAGCAAGTAGGCATCCCGTCTACCAGAAGGAGTAGCTACAGTGCAGCAACACAGGGTAAACCTGTCTGATGATCATCCCAAGTAGAGTTATAAATATAACAAATTCATAGGTCAGGGAGCCTTGAGTGCCACAGATTAAATAGACCTGGAAGAACAGGTCCATTGAATTAATCAGATCAACTAATGGCACTCCAGGAACTGGGTTGCCTACCCTTTAAGAGTTTTATATAGTAATCTAATTGGTATTGATCTAATTCCCTAAGCCATGCTAATACACATGAAGTCCATTATTAAGAAATGGAAAGAATTTGTTAACCGAAAATGAGGATCTGTCTAGAATAGGCCATCTTCAAAAACTGAGTATCTGGGTGGTAGGCCACCAATGCTGCTTTTCCACTGCTGGTTTGCACTGGTTCCTATTGTAAAAAAATTCAAATTTGCTCAGGAGCAAGATTATGATTTACATGTGGTCAAATCGATTAATTTACCTACAAGACACCAGGCATTAATTTGAGCCCATAAATAATGGCTAAACCTGATTGAAATGTGTTTACAATATCTGTCAGGAAAGAACTCATCACTTTTACACACTGCTTAAAAAAAATGAAGGGAACACAATCATCACAGTATAACACCACGTCATTTAAACTTCAGGGATATAAATCTGTTCAGTTAGAAAGCATAAGAGATTGTGAATCAGTGTCACCTGTTTTGGTGCAAATAAAAGTGACAACAGGTGAACTGGAGAGGCAACAGCAAGACAACCCTAAAAAAGGGAATGGTTTTGCAGGTGGTAGCATGAGGCCGTACTTTCAGCCAATTCAGGTTGCACAGGTAGTCCAGTTCCTCTAGGATGGCACATCCATACTTGCTGTTGCAAGGTTTGCTGTCTCCCAGTACAGTCTCAACTCCATGAGGGTGGAATGAGGGCCCAACGTCCTCTAGTGGGATCTGTGCTCACAGCCCAGCACAGTGCAGTTTGATTGGCATTCGCCAGAGAACACCAGAAATGGCAGGTCCACCATTGGTGCCCGTTCTCTTCACAGATGAGAGCAGGTTCACACTGAGCACATGTGACAGACGTGAAAGAGTCTGGAGACGTCGCCGTGAGTGTTATGCTGTCTGCAACATTATCCAGCATGACCGGTTTGACGGTAGGTCAGTGATGGTCTGGGGAGGCATATCCTTGGAGGGTCGCAAAGACCTCCACGTGCTAGCCAACGGTACCCTGACTGCTGTTAGGTACTGGGATGAAATCCTTGGACCCATTGACAGACCTTACGCTGGTGCAGTGGGCCCTGGGTTCCTCCTGGTGCAGGACAATGCCCGGCCTCATGTGGCCAGAATGTGTAGGCAGTTCCTGGATGACGAAGGTATTAATGCCATTGAATGGCCCTCACGTTCCCCAGACCTGAATCCAATTGAGAACCTCTGGGACGTGATGTATCAGTGCATCCGATGCCGCCAAGTAGCCACAGACTGTCCAGGAACTCAATGATGCCCTGATCCAGGTCTGGGAGGAGGTCCCCCAGGACATCATCCGCTGTCTCAGGACCATGCCCAGACGTTGTCGGGAGTACATACAGGCATGTGAGGGACATACTACTGAGTCACATTACGAGTTGCCGTGATGAAATTCACACAAGTTGGAACAGCCTGTGATTTCAATCGTTTACTTTATTTTCGGTGTGAATTAGTTCGTGATTTTGGTTTCCATTGACTCTTGTTACATCATTTTGTAACAAGAGTCAATTAAGATTTTGATCTTTAATATATTTCCTTCATCAAGACCCGATGTGTGATTTAAGTGTTCCCTTAATTTTTTTTAAGCAGTTTGTTTTTGCATGGCAAGAACAAAGTTGCCATGGCTCTCTACAAACATAGCCTAATTCATTCGTGCCTGATGCATTGATATGCTGGTGTCTGTAATACAGATGTCAACTTAATTCACGACAAGATAATTCGCATTGGGAGCTTTCTATGAGCAAAATGTTGTCATTGGTGAGAAATACTGCTCTACGTGTACATGTACGTGTCTATCCCGGCTATTAAACTCACAGAAATCTCTTGCCTGCATTGGTTGAACGGAAACTTCACCAGACCTAAAAACTCTTTTGTAATAAGAAATGCGGCGGAACGCATCTTTAATTTAGCAGAATATTTTGTGTTTTTGTTGTGATTTTTCTGTTCATGCCTTTTGTGTATTCGGTAGGCTAATGATAGTTAAACATTCTAAAGTTTCTTTTTATTTATGATACCAACTATGTGAATATGTTGATAAAATAAGGGCCAATTAAATACTCAGTCTTCTTCTGTGGTGAGAACCTAGGTCCTTGCTTGCAGAGCCTAGATACAGCTTCCACATTCTGATTATTTACCCAAATAAGCTTACTGGTATATCTATCTACACACTTTGATATTATTTTATACCCTTTTCCTCATATCTACAGTATGCATTTTTATTATTTTGGAATGCTCTGGTCTTAATTTTCCATCAGTATGCATTTTATTATTTTGGAAAGGCTTTGGTCTTAATTTTCCATCAGATTCACAGAATACTTTTGCAAAACACTTTGTGGGGACGCACATGCCAAAATCCCTTAGTAATGTAACATGGGGAAGGTTGGAGAACACACAAATGAAATGAAACAAAGGGATCAACATCCTTTTGTTTCATTTCATGTTGACCTTCATAATTTAGGCAATGAGCTTAGAAAATATCAATTATTAACATTAGGAAAATTATAAAGATTAAATCAACTAGAGCTGTAATGGATCTGCCTGAAAGACAACAAGCTTTAAAAATAGAGGGCAAGCAGAAAAAAACCTACTCCCCACTGTGACGTATAGTGGTGGATAATTAAAAAAATATACATTTATTTAACCTTTATTTAACTAGGAAAAGGACTCAGAGATTAAAAATCTCTGTTACAGGAGTGTCCTGGCCAAGACGGACATAAACAAACAAAACCTAATTTAAAACACAATACAACATGGGGAAATCAAAACAAAGCACCCAAACCATCCAGTGCCAATAAATAATCAAATAAATACAGCAACAATTAAAAACAGATGCACAATTTTATTAGCACTGACAACTAGATAGGCCCTCCTACAATATTTAAAATTTAAAAGCAGTAGCTTTTAGAACTTTTTTTGTCGATAAGTACACAAAGGTAGGATTGGTGTCAAATCAAGAGTAGCTTTGTAAAATAAAAAGTACCAATGAGACAGCCGGTGTGTCAACAATGAGGGCCAGCCTACTTTACTGTATAGAACACAGTGATGAGAGTCCTCTAAAATTAGTAATGAACCTTAAAGCACCATGGTAAACAGTGCCCAGAGAATGTAAGGACTGACAAGAAGCATGCATGTAGATGACATACCTGTAATCTAAAATAAAAGGAATTAGTTGCACAAGTACAAGTTTCTTTCTAGCTTCAAAAGAAAAACAATACTTATTTCTAAAATAACAACCCAACTTAGTTTTTTTTTTTTGCCAAGTGTAGAATGTTTCTTAAAGCAGAGTCATCAAATAAAATCCCAATATATTTTTATACAGATACAGAGTCAATTATATTACGATGCAGTGTAGTAAGTAATGGAATATGTTTTGATTTTTTTTTTGAGTTTGAAAACAACATGTATTTTGTTTTTCAGCATTTAGGACAAGTTTCAGCTGATGAAATCTTTGTTGAAAAAGGGCCTGAATTTGAGAGGGCGCTGAACAATAAATCACAGTATCGTCTGCATAGAAATTAAAGATAGCTTGGGGTACATTTATGCGTATGTTGTTTATGTAAATTGTATAGAGGAGTCGTCCCAAAACCGATCCCTGAGGCACACCCTTTAACACATTCACAGGCTTAGAGGTGAGACCTTGTACCTGCACACATTGTGATGTATTTGATAGTTTTCAAACCATATGACAGTTTCTACTGATAAGCCTATGTCTAAGAGTCTACGCTTCATTATTTCATGATCCACAATATCAAAAGCCTTTGATAGGTCGATGAAGAGGGCTGTACAGTGGTGCCCCTTGTCTGGAGAGAAAATTCAATAATTTATTACTTTAACACCTGCTGTAATTGTGTTTCGGTTTTTCTAAAACAAGATTGATAAATTGATAAGATCTCATTGGCAAGTAAAAAATCTTTCAGTTGCTTACTCCCAATTGATTCTAAGAATTTCGCTAAAACAGAGTTTGGAAATAGGTCTATAATTATTTAACAATGTGGGATCTCCTCCTTAACAGGTGAAGCACAAAGGCTGATTTCCAAATTAAATGGAATTTTGTTTGATCTTAACGAAAAATTAAAAAGAACGTTGGTGCAATAAAATCAGCAGCTAGCTTTAAAAAGAATGAATCAAAATTATGAGGACCAGCTGATTTATTTGTATTCAAAGAATTGAGGGCTTTATGCACCTCTGAGTTAATTTGTTTAAAACCAAACATCTGATTGCTGATATGATGACCATCAGTAAGAGCATTTTCAAATATTGGGCAGGTATGGATTAGATTTAAATAAAAAACAGAAGTAACAAAATGCTCATTAAAGCAATCAAGCATAACTGAGTCTTTAAGGAGGAAAGTCTGAAGCATTTTTATGACCATCTAAAGATTTAATGTCTTTCCATAACTTCCTTGGATTGTGAGATTAGTTTCCTTCCAAACGCCCTGGGAACCTGGTTAGGATACATGGCATCATGGACACTGTCAAGTACCAGGAGATTGTACAACAATCCAATTATCGTGACATATTTTTGATAAAAATATTTAATTTTAATTATTTATTTTTTTCTTTAACAATATTCTTATTTAAAGGATAGTTTTCTCATACAGTATTTTCTGTGTAAGATTAAGCTAATAAACAAAACATTTTCATAACCTTTTTTGCTGGTCTTTACCAAGGAGTCCTATAAACAGGACCCCTTCTTCTTTGTGGTAATGTCATGATTGTCTCCTTAACGCTCACTTCTGGCCCATCAAAAAGCGAGACACGTTCTCATAGACTACAAATGTGATACAGCAGGCTGGGGTGACACGGATCAGGTTGGGAACCATGCCTTTATAGAACCCTATAGCTCCCTCATTCCTGTGTAGGAGAAAGCAAAATAAATTGTTCTCAGCATTGGAACAGGCATTAGCAAGTTTTCACATGATAATAAAGGTTTAACTAAAAGCTACACTAGAGGCATCAAGAGCGCAGTGTTGCCACCAGCCACTGAGCCCTATATAAATAGTAAGTATATTTTCTTTTGTTTCTATACAGTACTCCAAAAGCTTGAATGTGAAATTAAACAATTACTGTGAAATTTAAGTATAGATTTTCTTGTGGCTGTTAACTGATTTACGCAGCTGGCTCCAATGCACGTATACTGCTGCAGCATGAGTTAGTTTCTGCCCCACTGCTCTTTCAGCAAAACCTCTCTTTCTTTCCCACTGTTCATGTCAAAAGCATAAAAAATGTTTTGGGAGAGATTAATACAATATCAAAATGTATTGAGCATCATCACCAGAGAAGATAGGAGGTTGATGATCTCTTCTGCCAGGCCTGCATTACAACCATCTTCAGCTGTATGCTTTGAGGTCTTTTTGCAATAAGTCTGAATACATTAGCTTTTACTTTGGCAGACCAGATGTTTGTTCACTTCAGAATAAATACTGCAGCTGCCAGCAGTTACAACAACAATGAAGACATTTACTGTTGCCACTGGAACTTGCTCACGTGTCTTCATTGTTGATGTAACTGCGTCATTGTTGATGTAACTTCCTCTTGTCATCTCTCTGTTACAAGTTAACCTTTGTCTCATCTGTCCAAAATTCTTTTTCCTCAGAACTCTTCAGGCTCTTTTACTTCTTTTTTTTTAGCAAGCCTGACTGGGATTCTGGTTTTTGAAGCAAATTAATGGTTTGCATCTTTCAGTGATTTTTTTCCTTCATTACGGTAAGCATTGTTAAATCACACACCGCAGAGGACTTCCTTGGCTTACCGGAATGGCAATTGGCTGTTTGCGATTGCTGAGTCCACCAACGCTTCCCTTTTTAACAATGTCCTGTTGTTTATGGTCAACTTAAGTTTTTGGCTATGTTTATGATAGATTTGATCTGAAATTTTAGCCTCATACAGTATTCCTTTATTAACACCCCTTTTTGTCTTCATAGACAACAATAACTGACTTCAAAGAATCAAGACTAAACATTGTTACCCCTAAAATCCCTGCACAAATTATGTGATGGAACATACCTAACTAACCAAAAACACCTGTCAAGCTTATCGTCCCAATACTTTAGGTGTCCTTAAATAATAAATAGGTGGAGTAAAAAGTATTAGAATTTCTAAATGCTTAAACCATGTACACACAATTAGCTGATAAACTATATTTTGAACCTATATTAACTGTTTTATTTCAAATCCACATTTTGGAGTATAGAGCCAAAAGAAAATGTTTTACTGTCCCGATAACTACTGTGCATTCCACTTAACAGTTAAAAAACACAAAAAACTTTTGGTTAGTCAAAACTAATTGTTGGCACAGTAAACAGTTTTGACCTACCTCCATGTCCTCCTCACAACATCCAGGACTCCACTGTATTTATTATACTGGTCCTGCAGGCGAGCCCGCACTACCTGGTAGGGGTACGTAGCAGCTACAGCAAAGATTTTGGATAGAGCTGCCATTGTAATGTATTCCAATGGATTCTGGTCAGTCCAGGAGAAGAGTGAAAGAGTTTGGTGGAGTTAATAACTGAGTGACTCCTTTCACAAGCATAACAGAAATTTTTCCAGAAATCCTGCAACACTATTATGGGTTATTGTGAGTGATTCAAAGGTGTATTATTATACTGAGTTAATAAAGCCATTAACATCAGGACTATTGTATAAGTCAATGTCTTTTGTCACTTTGCACTCACCAGTTTCGCTTCTGAAGGCATTTTCTTGTATTTATTGTAGTCCCTTTTCAGTTCCTCATAAGCCATAAACTGCAATGCCCCATGTGACGTGCCAAATAAGCCAGGAACAAACCCCTGGAAAATTAAATACTTTACATTTAAGCCATTTGGGTCCTAATTTATACATGTCAAATATACTTTTGTTTTAGCAGCAATGAAAAATTAGGTATAATCCTCCAAATCCACTTGATATGATCTCTCGATGAAATGATAATGGCTCTCCCATCAACCAAACATTTTCATGCAACCCTACATAAACATCTGAAGAACATAAATGGCCCTATACCCAAAATAACAATTAAAATCAGTGCTTAACGTAATTTTAAATTACAAACTGCCTGGCCACATAATGTGGGCAAGAGGGTATGAGCTGGGGGTCACCTACAGGAATATACACTACTGTTCAAAAGTTTGGGGTCACTTAGAAATGTCCTTATTTTTTAAAGAAGCAAATTATTTCCATTAAAATAACATCAAAATTGATCAGAAATACAGTGTGGATATTGATAATGTTGTAAGTGACTATTGTACCTGGAAACGGCTGATTTTCTATGGAATATCTACCTACAGTAGGCGTACAGAGGTCCATTATCAGCCACCATCACTCTTGTGTTCCAATGGCACGTTGTGTTTGCTAATCCAAGTTTATAATTTTTAAAGGCTAACTGATCATTAGAAAACCCTTTTGTGATTGTTAGCACTGCTGAAGTATGTGGTGCTGATTAAAGAAGCAATAAAACTGGCCTTCTTTAGACAAGTTTGGAGCATCAGCGTTTGTAGTTTCAATTATGGGCTCAAAATGGCAAGAAACAAATACAGCTCCGGAAAAAATTAAGAGACCACTGCACCTTTTTCTTTCCTTTCCAAAAAAGTCTAAAAGGAAGGTTTTGAGTGAGGAACAGAAGGGTTAAATTTAAGAGACCACTGCAAATTGAACGCTTCTGTTTCTTCACTCAAAACTTTCCTTTTCAACTTTTTTGGAAAGGAAAGAAAAAGGTGCAGTGGTCACTTAAGTTTTTCCAGAGCTGTACATTTCTTCTGAAACTTGTCAGTGTATTCTTGTTCTGAGAAATAAAGGCTATTCAATTCGAGAAATTGCCAAGAAACTGAAGATCTCGTACAACGATGGGTACTTCTCCCTTCATAGAACAGCTCAAACTGGCTCTAACCAGAATAGAAAGTGGAGTGCCAAGCCCCGGTGCACAACTGAGCATGAGGACAAATACATTAGTGTGTCTAGTTTGAGAAACAAACGCCTCACAGGTCCTCAACTGGCAGCTTCGTTAAATAGCTAGTTTCTATAGTAAATTCTGAATTAATGTTGCACACAATGCATGTGCAATACCAAAGTCTTTGTCAAATATTGTTATTACTGTATATATTCAGCAGATAATGTTAGGAAGCTATTGTAAATGAAAAAAAAAATTAGCCTAGCTACTGCTATTTTTGCCCCCATGCCTTACACAAAACCTTACCTTGTATAATCCAGGTAGACCCTCATGGCGATAGATCTTCACCAGGGCATCTGTCATCCCCTTATACTCTTTCTTAGATGGATCAGTGTGATACTGCAGCACCATTCGAGTCTTTGTCACCCAGATAGGGTTGGTTAGGGTGAGTGTTAGTACACCTGAAAGGTGATGAAGAAAACAGATGAGATTTAGAGCTAACAATGCGTGTCATTCATGTAAATGTGCCACACACCCACATACTTGCATAAGTGTACAACATAAAATAAACAAAACTAAAAGTTATTTGTAAACTTAGGTCATTTTCTCACCTATTATGCCGTTTGTGTAATCCGAAACAAAGCAAAGTTTAATTGTTTCCATTGTTATTTAGTCCCATAGGGTTTCATACTGCCCAAATCCTAATGGACTTTGTAAGCTCACTCTCATCCCTGATTTAACTAATCACATTGGTGACTATCTGAAATGATTATCTGAATGAGATACTGGATTTTTTAGTTCAGTGGTTCCAAAAATCACACTAAAACATGATGTCATTTAACAACCAATGTTTAAATTTAATTGAGGCTATGACAGACTATGAAAAAAAAATCAGCCTGACAGTATTTGTTAAGATGTATTTTGTCTGGCATTTTTATGCTTAATTTGAAAATGAAGAAAGGTAGAAACAGCCATATATGTATACCAGTGGCTGCAGCTTAGACCGCTTGACCATCCTAGGCCACAGTCTGATGATATTTTTGACACAAAGACAATGTAGGTATGGTTTGAAAATGACTGAAATGCATCAGAAAGGAATTGGGAATTGCAGAAGATCATCAGGCAATTGTTGTCTATGGTGTTCTACGTAGAAAACAACTTACTGATGATGTTCTTTCCCCCTTGTAATATAGAGCCTGCGTCTTGACATTAGATCATTTCACCAAACATTAAAATTCCAGAAAGTTTGAATATTCAGCTAGACACCATTGAGCAAACTTTTTTTTAATGTATTAGCATTTTTTTTTATAAAAGGTTTATTTCCACTATGTTGATGTATGGCTTTTGCCACTGGCAGCTTGAATTGCTTACAAGCCAGTAGTACTCCTACTATCTTACTACCTTAGAATGATCATAAGAATTTAAGCCATACTAGTGAGACTGTAAGATGAACTTTACACTGCTTGAACAAAGGTAGCTGCAGCTAGATAGATACCATTCACATCTGCACCTAATGGGTTGTGCCAAAATTAGCTAATAATGTTAACCTAGCTAGCGTGCTATATTTCATGGCACAACAATGTTCATTTTTCTATCATATGTGAATGAAATTGATGAAATAACTATCAATATAGGTGTCAATAACTGCTATCTTTTGTTTGAGATACGGTCTCAGGGTGAGACACATGGCTGGATGATAATGTGATGACCACATGTGCATGAATAATTAAAGGAGGTTTAAATACCCTGTTCTTTGAAAACAGATTTGATCATTCTTGCCGGCGTGTCACATGATGTAACCCAATGAGGTGCGTTTGTTTTACATAGTAAACTTGCATTGAGCTTTATGTCTGGTCTCTGTCATTTATTGAAGTCACCTGGTTTAATTATGGGAATAAGTGCAACTTATCACTGTCTTCTATCTGGCATGTTATGAAATTGTAATTGACAACAGTTGTCTAATGTTTAGTGAAAAACAACATTAGCTATTGGGCGGCTCATAAAAGGAGGAAGAGAGTGAGGTAAAAGAGATTGAATCTGATTAATGTTGTGAATAATCTACAGTAGCGCCCTAAGTTTTCGACATTTCTCGGAAAAGACACTGTGACGTAAATAAGCCCTTTGTTCCAGTCCCGCTTTTTTCTGGGGAGACTACCATATTCTATTAAAAATGCTTGCATCATTTTTGATGGAGTAATGTTTTTATTTATAAATCCCGGCTGCTAGCAGAGAAATTAAAATGGAATACACAAGTTCATCAAGACAGTACTAACCTGCTTGAGTGGCTGAAAGCAGGTGTTCTGTGGCACTCAATTCTGACTGACGACCTTCCTTTGTGTACGCCTTGATGGTATTGTAACTGTGGGGGAAGTAAACACAGGGGATTTGCCTTCATTTTCTGTTCCATCGAGTTCAGCTAACCCCAACCCTCAACAACTGCTATTCCAAAAGTTACCTGTGCTCTGGCACAAATCTCACACTGGTCATTCCTAATACCCACAATTAATTTAGCCGTCATTCATTAAATTTTTCTAGTGCCTGGGACAATACACTTGCATCATACAGTGCTGTCCCCAACTACAAAAGAAGCTTGAGTTTAATCCTGTTTTTAAAACATGTATTTGTCCATGTAATAGGATTGTTAACACTGCACATGGTGGCAGGACACAGGCACAGGGTGAAGAGAGGAGGTTAATAATGTAACGCAAATATAAGAGAACTTGAGATAACTGTTTCACTAAATGTCTTTGTTATGATCCTACTGACTAAACAATCAATTAACTTAAATGGGTTCAGACAAACACCTCACTCCTTCAAAAGATGCAATATGATCAATGCACTTATTGAGCAACAAATCTCTGTATGTGACTTGCTGTATAATGGAATTTAATGATTATGTGTATTTCCCTTGTTTCTAGTGTTTTGATATTTTTACATTATTCATCTTTTCTGTTTTATCCTGTCCTCTTGCAATTTTGCCTTTAGCCAGGTCATAACTGAAAATTACAACTGGTTGTCAACTGACTTACCTAGTTAAACAATGACGAATAAATCAAAAAAAGCTTCCTTTGTCACTTAAGTGTTACAGAACAATTAAAATGTCCGGTAAACTTTCCTGACAATTAAAAGGTCTGGTAATATGTTAGTGACTTTCTTGACAATTAGTACTCATTATTAGTCAGATTGACCTGAATTGTTAAACTACCTCCACAGCAGGATCCGTTTGCCAGCAGAGCCTGGTTGTACATGTAACTGGTTCAGTATAAAAAAAGGTTATAAAAGTACATTTTTATTTTGTCTTTTTTAATAACAGATAACTTTTTGTGGAAAATGCTTCTTAACGTTGTGCCACGTTTTACACTAATAGGATTCACTGCTGTTTAATGACAGTTGCCACATGCGATTGTTTGTGTGAGATTTAAGTGTTATTCATTCTAATGAGGATTAAGTACACCGCTGTAGCATCACCTGAAATGTCCACTGAGGCAGAACATTTTGTTACAATTCGGTCACGTTTACCGGACCTTTAAGGAATACTAACAACAGTCAAACAATAACTTGGCTGGACAGACTATCATTTTAAAACAAATGTTTGCTAATGAATGTTATGTCATCCAGTCATACTGAAATGTTATTTTCCCAGAGAAAGTTGAATGCTTATACTTTGGTTACATACAATAAGAAGTAAAGGCCCCATGAAGCCCCAGCACCCCAGATGTTCGGGGTGACTCCTTGATAGAGTCCTCTGACTCCCTCCTGCTGCCACACATTTCTCATACAATGGATGATGCCATCATATTTAGGTCTCACATCCAGTCCATCACTCACTGCAGAAGGAAAAGAAGACAGGATTACATATACAATGACCATTAAAATAGCCAGGTACAATGGCCATTTTTACAACTTGGTGCATTACGAGTTGTGACTGAATTTACATATTTTATATTGATCCACACAAAATGCACCATAATGTCAAAGTGGAATGAAGAACTAACTAATGTGTTAACAATTTTTGCTTTTTATTGCATAATGAAAAAAAATGAATGCATAAATTCCCTTCATGGCCATAGATGAGGGTAGGAACAAAAATTGACCGGTATATCGAGAGCTTTGCCTTCCGGCTCAGCTCTCTTTTCGTCACAACGGTGCGGTAAAGCGAATGCAATACCGCCCCCGCTGCTCCGATTCTCCGGCCAAGCTCCCGTTCCATTGTCCCCTCACTCGCGAACAAGACCCCGAGATACTTGAACTCC
>JACXGI010011437.1:0-19093 GCA_016801175.1 Esox masquinongy | reverse complement strand
GTGTACCCTTCTCCTGACTGATATATTTCAACAGTGAGATCCCTCTGATGCTTTGGAAGCTCTCTGCGGACCATGGTTTTTGCTCTGAGATGCAACTAAGAAATGTCAGGAAAATCCTACTAGAACAGCTGAACTTTATTTGCGATTAATCAGAGTCACTTTAAATGATGGCAGGTGTGTAATGACTTCTATTTAAAATGAGTTTGAATGTGATTGGTTAATTCTGAACACAGCCACATCCCCAGTTATAAGAGGGTATGCACACTTAGGCAACCAGGTTATTGTAAGGTTTTTATTTTTAATTTTTCCCCCTTGAAGATTTCAGTTTGTTTTTCAATTGAATTGTTCTCATTATAGTTCACATTAAAGGTGGAAAAAGTTCTGACATGATTTATCTTTGTCTCATCTTTTACATCACAAAAACCTGGCATTTTAACTGGGGTGAACAAACTACAAGTAGGTCTTCGGCTGTCTGAAAGTGTTGAATCCTAATCAACCCATCGAATGACAGTAAATCTGTATTTAAAGTACATAGTTCATTGTACAGCTACATACATTCATTGTCTAATTAAATAATGTTTGTAACGTTCTGTCTTTTTCAGGAAAGCGTATTCTCACTTGGCCAAGATATTGCACATGCAGCCTCATGACCAGCTTTCAACTGACAGTTTATGACTTCTGTCCTTCCATTGCAGGTTACTGTCCAGAACCCAGAAAATCAGGGCTACCTGATTGCCTACAAGGACTCTCAGCTTATAATATCCTCAGCCAGGTGAGAGAAATTTTAAAACGTATACTAATATTTTGCCATCTTCTTTCGCTTCTTCATCTCTACTCTCTCTGCACAGTCTCCACCTCAAGAGTAGTGTCCTGTCAAAGGCTCCGGGTTAAATATCTGTGCCCTAAGTTATCTTGCGAACAAGGTTTTCACACTATTAGGTGTTCGGAAAAGTGTCATCCGTCTAATTTGCTCAGTCTTATCTTATCTGTTTCTCTTCCTATGTTTTTCCTCTTCCTCTCTCCCTCCCTCTCACACCCACTCAGAGGTTTACGGTACTGTGAGGAGATGATCCAGCGCTACAGCCGGGAGGTAAACGGCTCTCTGTGTTCATCAGGCACGGCACTGCCCCACTGCAGCTTTAGCAATGTGGGCAAGGCTGTGGAGGACTGCATGAGGGCTGTCATAGGGGTGCTGCTCAACCTCACCCACGACAATGGTAATACCACTGCATCACCACGTCTTCTAAATTCAGCCAGATTGTAGCTAGCACACTGTGTTCTGTTGCGCTTTTGGCATTTCCTGGTTTGTTTGACCGCCTTGTGGCTACAGCCCTCATTACACCACCTAGTGTGTCAGTGCTGTCCCAAAGAAACCTGACTGATCTCAGCCCATATTTGACTAGGTAGAGTGGTTCTGTAACTCTGGACTGTACTGTTTGTTTTTTTTGTTTTTTATAGAGTGGGGAAGCACGAAGACTGGGGAGCAGGACCAGCTTATCATCACAGCACTCAACTGTGTCCTCCAGGTCCCACAATACATACCTCAGGAACAACGCTTTGACATCAGAGTACTGGTGAGAGCACCGCTGTGTGTGTGGTGTAGGCCTGCATGTCAATTATTCCATTCATTAAATTACCTGTAAGTTCTCTGAAACATGTGGGTCTTTTGTACTCACTTTATGTGCAGTACCCACAGGTCAAGAAGACCTTGAATGCTGACAATAGCTTGAATGCCAGAATAATTTTGTCTGTCTCATGAAGTTGGATTACAGTTATGAAGTCCTTGTATGAGAGGAAGAAATATGCTTACCAGAAATCTCTCCTCCCGTAATGTTTTTTTTTCTGCTTAAAGGGCTTGGGGCTGCTGATTAACCTGGTTGAGTACAGCGCAAGAAACCGCCATTGTTTGGTGGACATGGAGTTCAACGCAAACAGCCCTGAAGGCAGCCAAGAAGAAGAAGAGGGAGAAAAGACCCAGACCCCAGAACCTGTACCAGCCTCCACAGAGATGAAGTCAGAGCCGGCTACAGCAGCAAATCCTGAGGCCGAGGCGAAGAGTGCGGAGGATAAGACCATGGGCTCTTCTTCAGGTGCCCTGGCTGCTCTTGTGCAGGTAAGAGTTCAGTTATGACTACATCCTCACTGTAGAATGACTGAATTAACCATGTAGGATAACATTTTGTGTGTACCGTGACTCTAAGTATTCATACCCCTGACTCTCAGGTCTGAAAACCCCAGGTCTCTCGAATGACTGAATTATAAATATATTTACATTTTGTCCTCTTTGATAATATTTTGTAAAAAGTTTTGATCAGTTAGTGTAAGGTGACATTGGTCTTATGTTGGGTAATATTTTTGAGAAAGACAAGGAAACTGAAAGATTTTGCTTGCGTAAGTACTCAACCTCTGCATTCATACTTGGTAGAACCGCCTTTTTGTTGCAAAAAAGTATTTTGAGGTAGGTATTTCAGTTTTGCATACTGCTGGAGTTATTTTGGCCCTCTCTGCTTGGCTAATTTGCTCCAGATGGTTCAGGTTGTGGACTGCAATTTTCAAAGAGTGCCACAAATTCTCCATGGGATTTTAGATCAGGACTTTGATCTAGCCACTGTAGAACATTCACATATTGTTCTTAAACCACTCCTGTGTTGCTTTGGCCTTGTGCTTAGGATCATTGAATTTCAGGTTCTCTTACAACATTTACCTGTACTTTGTTCCATCTATACTTTCTTCAAGTTTAAGGAATTTTAACCAATCTCTGCTGGTAAGTATCCTCACAGCATGATGCTGATCACCACCATACTTCAATATTCACAATAGTATGTCAAGGCATGGGTATTGTTAAGTTTGGGCTATAGATGGCGCTTCTAATAATGGCCAAAAAACTTGTCCGAAACTTATCCCGCATCCCAGCTCAGTAAAACCTGATGCTTTTAAGCAAACTCCTAACATACATTCAGTTGGTACTTTTTGAGTAACAACATCTTTTTTGCCATACTCTTCAGTGTTATGCGGAGCTCTTGGTCTTTCATCTTTGTATGCAAGCAACATTTCAGGTTTTTGGTCAAAACAGAACTAGATGTTATTCCGTTTATAATATGACAGTATTGGTCAGGGCTCTGAATACATTGGCAAGGCATTGTATATTATAAGTTCCTCTACCAGTGGAATTAAATTTTCTCTCTGACCACAGTTCTTCCTGGAGCGAGAGCGTGCAGCCATATTGGCAGAAGCGCAGACTGATGACCTCATCAGTGAGGCACCCAAGCCTCAGGACCAGAGTGGGGAGTGGCAGGAGACGTCTGGTGAGATCCAATGGGTTGCTGCAGAAACTAACGACAGCGAAAATGACAAAGGGGAGGAAATGAAAAAAGAGGAGGAAGAAGAGGAGCTGGACCTCAACAAAGGTTAAAAAAAAATTCTGTGGTGTGTAAAATCCAAAGGTTTCCGATTGTATTATTGCTCCAAGTTATGTTGTTCTCTGTCTGCCTGTTTGGTTTTAGCTCTGCAGCATGCTGGGAAACACATGGAGGATAGTATCGTGGCCTCCTACACAGCCCTCCTCCTCGGATGTCTATGTCAGGGCAGTCAGGTAAGCTTCCAGCAAACTAGCTGTTTCTCAAATCAAACACAATTAATTAATGGTGTGAGTGATTAGTGTGGAGGTTTGATGTATAGGCTATTGCAAACCAGGGACTGGTTTTGTTTTAAATTGCTCTGTTTGTGTTTGTTGTAGTCTTTCTTTCTAGATTTATCCAACTGTGTTCTACTAACTTTTCCAAATTGGCTGGTACAAGACATTCATGCATTTGATAGCATAAAGGCAATGTTTGATCTTAGTACAAGTTCCAGAAAAGACTAAAGTTACAAGTGTTTAAGTTACAAACATGTAAGTTATATCTTCTAAAGGCAATAAATTAGGGAACACAAGATTTCATACAATGAGTTAAGGGTCACTGATGTCTGATTTTTTTCTGTATGACCCAGACAAACTTCGCAATCCTTCTAAAGATAAGATCAAATTGGCAAATAAGAACTCACATCTTCCCAAAAGATGATCTGTAGGGTTTAAGGAAATTCACAAACTTCTCCCGAAGTCACTCCAGCGTTGTTTGGCTGTTGACTTTGGGTTGCTGTTGTGGTGACAGATGAATCTTCGCCCCAGTCTGAGATGCAGTGTGCCTTGGATCAGATTTTTGTTCCACAATCTCTTTGGTTTGTCCTTTCCTAAATCCTGACCAGTCTCCCAGTCCCTGCTGAGAAGCATCCCCTTAGCATGATGGTCCCTCCAGCATCAGCATGGGATTAGCTAGGTGATTAGCGATACCTTGTTTTCACCAGACAGAGCTTGACATTCAGGCCTAGTTGTTTGACTTTGGTCTCATCAGACTAGGTAATATTTTCTGAGTTCTTTAGGTGACTTGTCATGTACCTTTTACACAGGAGTGCCTTCCATCTGGCATAACAGAAATGCTTGATTGATAGTGCTGCAGTCATGGTTATCCTTTTGGCATGTTCTCCCATTTCTGCAGAGAAACTTGGGAGCTCTCTTAGTGGCCATTAAGTTCTTGGTCACCTACTTGACCAAGGCCCGTCTTGCCCGATTACTTTGTTTGACCGGACAGCCAGCTCTAGGCAGAGTCTTGGTGTTTCCAAACTTTCTTTCTTTTTATGAAAATGGAGCCCACTGTGCTTCTGAGAACTTGCTGTAACAATGTTTTGGCAAATGTTTAAGAACATTCTATAGATATCTGATTTGACACATTTCATTGCGGAGGTCTACAGAGTTACATTGACTTCATATCTTGTTATATTATTGTTTCTGAACATTTGTTGATGCGTGTGCCTTTCTAAATCATGTCCAATCAACTGCATTTGCCACAAATCAATTTCTAGAGATATCTCAAGAATGGTCAGAGGCAGACTTTACACTATACTTTTTTTGACGGCCAATATAGTCTATAAAATTCCAGAATTCCGCCATATAGAACAGCTGCTGGACATATATTTTAAAAAGCTATTTAATAGCCTGCATTTAAACAGCAATAAAACACAAATGCTATGATCCAACAAATGTTTTTTATTCAAATTAGGAAGCAGAATGAATTCTTCAATCTTTGTGAACTGAACATATAGGCTACAACTAGGGTTGTCGCAATTATTGCATAATTGCCTGATCGCAATAATTTGAGCCAGATCATGATTGTTTTATAGACAATGATGTTTTTGCACAATATTTTGATTCCAAAAATCATGTTTCCAATCTGAATAAGGGATTTTGTATGAAACGTCTCATTGAATACCATGCGAATTATGTCAGTTTCCATAGGATGACTAAGCCATGGGTGCAGAAGAGCGTTTGACAGCTCTGCCGAAAGTTATAGGCGCAGATCATTTACTGAAACTCATTTGCTTCTAAATTTAATAGACAAATGCCTTTCAGTTGCGTATTTGTCAAATAAACTCTGATTGACAAAAGACAAAAACACTCAAGTGTAAAATATTTTGACTAATTGTAAGTCAAATTTTGTCATTTCCAACCAGATAATTAGATAATGTGCATTGAAGTGTATGGATATAAATATGTTGGCCCATTGCATATTAAACATGGAAACACGTTTTCCTAAATAAGGAGGGCTATTCCAAATAACTATGCTATTTCAAATGACTATGCTTCTCTGTGGTCTTGCTGGCCTCAGTTGCACTATTGCTTGTTATGTTTTTAAACCGACTCAGGGATGTTTGCTTCGCCTTTGACATTTCAGAGTCATATGCTGGAGTTGCTGCCAGAGTGTGTGGCTTTTGAATCTCGCGCCATGCTTAGTCACACCAAACATTCTGTAATGTCTTACTGAAACAGCGAGTGGAGGCTGCTGTTTTCCTGGAAACAGATCATATACAGCTCCGGAAAAAATTAAGAGACCACTGCACCTTTTTCTTTCCTTTCCAAAAAAGTTGAAAAGGAAAGTTTTGAGTGAGGAACCGAAGTGTTCAATTTTACAGTGGTCTCTTAATTTTAACCCTTCTGTTCCTCTCTCAAAACCTTCCTTTTCGACTTTTCTGGAAAGGAAAGAAAAAGATGCAGTGGTCTCTTAATTTTTTCCGGAGCTGTAGTTCACACAATATTAGGCTATTTAATATGCTATTAATCAATTTGTGTATTTAGTTGGCATATTTCCCACGGGACATTTTGGCCGTTGATATTTTCATCTGCTGATCAACTGCACGTGATTCAGGTGAAAAGCTGGCATTTTCCGGCTAACGTAAACCCTGGTCAGAGGACACTGGATGAACTTGAGCTTAATTTGGATTTTCATGGCAAATGATCTGAATACATGAGATTTCAGGGTTTATTTGCAGAAATCTCTAGAAAAGTGTATTTTCATAATAGGGTATTGTGAGTATTATAGATTAATGGCTTTTTTTAAAATCAAATATTAATCACAACAAAATGTGGAAAAATTGCAGGCCTCTAAATACTTTCCAAACTACTGTATATTTGGCTTCATGTTGGCACCAATAAATTCTTTAAAACAAGATTATACAGTGCATTTGGAAATTATCCAGACCCCTTCACTTTTTCCACATTTTGACATGTTGTAATCATTTTAAAATAAGGTATTTATTTATTCTTTCCCTCATCAATACATACAGTACCACATACAGTGAGGGAAAAAATTATTTGATCCCCTGCTGATTTTGTACGTTTGCCCACTGACAAAGAAATGATTAGTCTATAATTTTAATGGTGACAGTGGCCAGACAGTGAGAGACAGAATAACAACAAAAAAACGCATGTCAAAAATGTTGATGAGCATTTTGATGAGTGAAATAAGTATTCGACCCCTCTGCAAAACATGACTTAGTACTTGGTGGCAAAACCCTTGTTGGCAATCACAGAGGTCAGACGTTTCTTGTAGTTGGCCACCAGGTTTGCACACACCTCGGGAGGGATTTTGTCCCACTCCTCTTTGCAGATCTTCTCCAAGTCATTAAGGTTTCGAGGCTGACGTTTGGCAACTCGAACCTTCAGCTCCCTCCACAGATTTTCTATGGGATTAAGGTCTGGAGACTGGCTAGGCCATTCCAGGACCTTAATGTGCTTCTTCTTGAGCCACTCCTTTGTTGCCTTTGCTGTGTGTTTTGGGTCATTGTCATGCTGGATTACCCATCCACAACCCATTTTCAATGCCCTGGCTGAGGGAAGGAGGTTCTCACCCAAGATTTGACGGTACATGGCCCCGTCCATCGTCCCTTTGATGCGGTGAAGTTGTCCTGTCCCCTTAGCAGAAAAACACCCGCAAAGCATAATGTTTCCACCTCCATGTTTGACGGTGGGGATGGTGTTCTTGGGGTCATAGGCAGCATTCCTCCTCCTCCAAACACGGCGAGTTGAGTTGATGCCAAAGAGCTCGATTTTGGTCTCACCTGACCACAACAATTTCACCCAGTTCTCCTCTGAATCATTGAGATGTTCATTGGCAAACTTCAGACGGGCCTGTACATGTGCTTTCTTGAGCAGGGGGACCTTGCGGGCGCCGCAGGATTTCAGTCCTTCACGGCGTAGTGTGTTACCCATTGTTTTCTTGGTGACTATGGTCCCAGCTGCCTTGATCATTGACAAGATCCTCCCGTGTGGTTCTGGGCTGATTCCTCACCGTTCTCATGATCATTGCAACTCCACGAGGTGAGGTCTTGCATGGAGCCCCAGACTGAGGGAGATTGACAGTTATTTTGCGTTTCTTCCGTTTGCGAATAATCGCCCCAACTTTTGTCACCTTCTCACCAAGCTGCTTAGCGATGGTCTTGTAGCCCATTCCAGCCTTGTGTAGGTCTACAATCTTGTCTCTGACATCCTTGGACAGCTCTTTGGTCTTGGCCATGGTGGGGAGTTTGGAATCTGAATGATTGATTGCTTCTGTGGACAGGTGTCTTTTATACAGGTAACAAAATGAGATTAGGAGCAGTCCCTTTAAGAGTGTGCTCCTAATCTCAGCTCGTTACCTGTATGAAAGACACCTGGGAGCCAGAAATCTTTCTGATTGAGAGGGGATGAAATATTTATTTCACTCATTAAAATGCAAATCAATTTATAACATTTTTGACATGCGTTTTTCTGGATTTTTTTGTTAATCTGTCTCTCACTGTTCAAATAAATCTACCATTAAAATTATAGACTGATCATTTCTTTGTCAGTGGGCAAACGTACAAAAAAAAATCAGCAGGGGATCAAATAATTTTTTCCCTCACTGTATGCGGTACTGTGTGTATTGATGAGGGAAAGAATAAATAAAATCCTTATTTTAAAATGATTACAACATGTCAAAATGTGGAAAAAGTGAAGGGGTCTGGATAGTTTCCAAATGCGCTGTATAATCTTGTTTTAAAGAATTTATTGGTGCCAACATGAAGCCAAATATACAGTAGTTTGGAAAGTATTTAGAGGCCTGCACTTTTTCCACCTTTTGGGGGCAAACATACAAAATCAGCAGGCGATCAAATAATTTTTTCCCTCACTCTAAGGTTAGAGTATACAACGCAACTTTCAAAATCCTGACATCACAGAGCCTCTCACTATAAACCACTGTCTTTTCTGCCTTTTTCTTTTTGGTAATGTAGTGGTCTACACACTAAGATGGCTCAGCCATGGGGAGTTGCACCAGAAAGTTCTTTGCTTGGTTGGTTGTAAGAATTCCCTATAGCTTGCTGATATAAAAAACTTTGTGATTATACTGTAACAGTTGCTATAATGTCAGCTTAAAACTTTCAGTCAGACAGTCCTGCATTCCAAACAGAGTTGAAATATCTAGCAAATAAACTGTTTAGTAGCATTGCTTGAATTTCCAAGTTGTAAGGACTTTCAAACTGCCATTTCATACTACACCATGTGCTCCTGGTGAGTCTACATAACCTGTATAGATTCTGGTTGATGTGATACCTTCATATCACTGGCTTACCCACTGAGCATTGGCTATTGTTGATCACTGTACTCAGCATGTCATTCAACTCTTCATAATAACCAGTGCAGATTTAGAATCAAACATGTTTAAATACAGCTCTGTAAAAAATTAAGAGACCACTGCACCTTTTTCTTTCCTTCCCAAAACAGTCAAAAAGGAAGGTTTTGAGTGAGGAACAGAAGGGTTAAAATTAAGTGACCTCTGCAAATTGAACACTTCTGTTCCTCACTCAACTTTCCTTTTCAACTTTTTTGGAAAGGAAAGAAAAAGGTGCAGTGGTCTCTTAATTTTTTCCGGAGCTGTATATTGGGACGTCAAAGATATCTCAATGTCCCAACCAGTAGCTCTAACATTGTGTCTCTGATCCACTCACATTAAATTGAGTGCGTCCTGAAAATGCAACATGTTGGGAAATTCTGATTCTGAGCTAAAAAATATTGCTCAAAATCTTGTGGTTTACACCCGACTTGAAATGTGGCGTACTCAGACAAGGTGACCTTGCATTGAATCTGGACTGATTTTCGTCAACATTTGAATTCCCATAGCAACAGCTCAGCATGAAATTCTGTCCTCTTGTATATTCAGTATGGTTTCCTCATTCACCTCCAGCTCTCTGTGTGGAGCTGGGCTGCAGTGTGTGATATCTGTGATGTAATTTATAAGGAGAGTGCCAGCTCAGATTTCAGCTCGGAGGAAAAAAATCCATCTGCTCAGGCTCAGTGACACAGCACCACGTAGGATGCCTCAAATGAGGTGGAAGAACCATTGCAACAAATGTGGATGCATTACGCTCTGATGTTCCTGGGTGGATTTATCGGTTGAAACATAAATAGTTAAGATATATAATATTTTTAGAATTGACGCAAAACCACTTAAAGAAAAAGATCAGGCTCTTTTAAAACTGAAGTTGTAACAAGTCTCGTTACAACAGAATGTTCAGCTGAGTTTTCCTATGATTCATATATTATGGTGCCAATTTTGAACTGTCGCTTAGTATGATTATAAGTACACCTATATGAAACAATTCTATAGTTAGTATTTAAATTTAATTGCTACTGTATTTGAAATGCTTTCCAATCAGTAAGCCATTACTCCATGTTTTAATGGGGGAAAAGGTTTTTCAAGGTTTTTGTAATATTTCTACCATGTACTTATTGTATCCAAATATGTGTACAACTCTGCTATTTACTATTTCTAACAGTAACAGTTAGAAATAGTAAACTTAACAGGATAAGTTCAAGATCTTTCTAAACTACAAAGTATTAATAGTTGTTGTTTATGTCCAATTCATGAAAAGTGCAGTTAGGTCTGGAAATATTTGGACACTGACAATTTTGGCTCTGTACACCACCACAATGGATTTGAAATTAAACAACCGAGATGCAATTGAAGTGCAGACTTTCAGGTTTAATTCAAAGGGTTGAACAGAAATACCATATGAAACGTTTAGGAATTACAACCATTTTCATGCACAGTCCCCTTAATTCAGGGGCTCAAATGTAATTGGACAAATTAAATTAGCTGAATTTGGCTGAATCTGAGCAGACAGTATATCCCTATACACTTCAGAATTCATCCGGCTGCTTCTGTCTTCTGTCACATCATCAATAAACACTAGTGACCCAGTGCCATTGGAAGCCATGCATGTCCATGCCATCTCACTGCCTCTACCATATTTTACAGGTGATGTGGTATGCTTCGGATCATGAACCGTTCTAAGCCTTCTCCATACTTTTTTCTTCCCAACATTCTGCCACAGGTTGATCTTAGTTTCATCTGTCCAAAGAATGCCGTTTCAGAACTGGGCTGGATTTTTTTTTAGATGTTTTTTGGCAAAGTCTAATCTGGCCTTTCTATTCTTGAGGCTTATGAATAGTTTGCACCTTGTGGTGAACCCTTTGTATTTCCTCTTGTGAAGTCTTCTCTTCATGGTAGACTTGGATAATGATATGCCTACCTCCTGGAGAGCGTCCTTCACTTGGCTGGATGTTGTGAAGGGGTTTTTCTTTACCATGGAAAGGATCCTACGATCATCCTCCACTGTTGTCTTCTGTGGACATCCAGGCATTTTTGTCCAGGCCTTTTTGCTCATCAGTGCGTTCTTTTTTCTCAGAATGTACCAAACTGCTGATTTGGCCACTCCTAATATTCCTGCTGTCTCTCTGATGGATTTTTTTTCAGCCTATGGATGGCCTGTTCCACTTGCATTGAGGGCTCCTTTGACTGCATGTTGTGGGTTCACAGCAACAGCTTCCAAATGCGAATGCCACACCTGGAATCAACTCCAGGCATTTTACCTGCTTAATTGATGAAGAAATAACGAAGGAATAGCCCACACTTGTCCATGAAACAGCTTTTGTGTCAATTGTCCAATTACTTTTGTTCCCTTGTAAAAGGGGGCTACATATTAAAGATCTGTTATTCCGAAACGCATCAAATTACCCTCAAGTTAAAGCTGAGTGACTGCACTTTAAGCCCGTATCATTATTTAACTGTAACTTGAATATATTTTGGTGAACAGTCAAAATAATTTGACTGTTGGAATAATAATTCCAATTCCAATTATTTCTGGACTGTAATTTTGAACTGTAATTTTGTTTCCTGGTGTAGTTTTTTTTTGTTCAGTTGGATATCTTTTCCCCAGCCACTTTCTCTTAACTGTGAGCACCCTTGATGAAGATGAGCAAAATAGTGTGTATTATTGGCACCCAAATGACAAAATTAAATCTTGAGTATAAGACAAGTGGCAAATTATTATTTTGGTATTTGTATAAAAAATATTAAGCTTAACAGCCCAAGGCAACTGCCCAAGGGACACCACACTGTGCATATCAATTTTTACTTAGCCTCCTTCCATGCCTGTGGACAAACACTCTTTTAGGCTTAGGTTAAGGACACAATAAAGGGTGGATGCACTCGTCCACAATTTTCACTAGTTTTCCATCTGTGTTTGTATCTAGTGGCTTATTATCCATAGTCTTTCGCACAAACCTGACCGAATTCAAAACAGCGATCCTCTATTATTAGTTGCTCTATTCAAAGAGATGATTGTTTACTGTCATTTCACTTTTCAGTTTTTCCGCTTTACTAGTGAAATAGCCATTGAAATTGTTAGGAATATGTAATGGATTTGTTAAATTGATAATTTCGTATGTAGCCCAACTATAGAACCTACATCAGCGCAGAGTTGACCAAGATCTCCGCTAAACATACTAAACGTGTAATGGCTTAGGTTGTTTGACTGGTTGTGCTTATTATTCGATAGGAGACAATGTTACTGTAAATGATTGTTTTCTTAATTCTCTCCCCTCAGGTTAATGTGACTACTGTGCGGGAAAACTTACCCAAGGGTGATTTCTCAATCATGACAGAAATGCTGAAGAAGTTCTTGAATTTTATGAACCTCACTGTAAGTAGGCAATGTTTGATAATGATTTAGAATCTTTCTCTTCCTTAACATTAATATGCAAATTCAGTACAAGCTAACTTGGTTTCTTTATTTTTTTTTTTAAACAGTGTGCATTTGGCACCACAGGGCATAAGTCCATCTCTCGTGTCATAGACTACCTGGAGCACTGTTAGCAAACCCTGCTTGTTGGTAGAGGATCCAATTAGATCTGGCAACCCCACAAGGGCCCTGTCAGATCTGGCAACCCCAGTAGTAGGGGCTGTACAGAGAATGCATCAGAATTGATCGGTGTCCCAACAGTGTCCCCAGCATCGCTTCAACCTGCATCCTCATTCTGAAGAGCATGACAAACACACACAAACTCAGCATCTCAAGCACTTTCTGAACCAAAGCCTCGTTAAAATCTACCATTGTTTTTTGCAATATGTGCAAATGTTCACACACCAACTCACTACTGGTGAGAGTCCTGGTCGATCAATTGGTTTAAATTGAATCAAGTATGTAATCAATGGAAATCCTTTAATGGGTTTGTCAGTGTTGGTTAAGTTGTGTGAAATGGTTGAATGCAAAAGATCAGTGTATCCATTTAAGTGATTTCCCATGGCCTGTTATGGTTGTAGAAAAGGGATGTTCAATGTAGAAACCACCTCTACTTCTAAGTCCCAATTCTGATTAGGTTTGTTATTTGTAAAAGCTCACTAATGTTGAAATTCACCTCTGTTAATCTTTTAAGTTTTATTTCTGTCAGTGCATTATTGTTGTTTAGGTTCTCTTACAAGGGCATGTCAAAGGGATATTTTTCCTTTTTGTTCGTTAGTCTTACAATTGACTGCTGACATGCACACAACAATGAATGAAATACTAAAAGATAGTTTTAGAGTAAAATATCCCTTTAAAATAAATCAGCAGGTCTGGATGGCTTTTAATGTTATTTAAATCTTTTGTTTTAAAATAATAGCACTTGAATGCTTTTAGTTATTTTATTCCTTGCCCTTCCCACTGTGTACTTTACAGTAAAAAAAAAAAAAAGGTGTAGTGTTTTAACATTTGCAATTTGGTCATTTTTGGATTGTTTGTGTTTTTTGTGTACTTATACCATTGGATTTTGGTCTGCACAGCAAGTCTCTGTTGTGTAAATCTGATGCTGAGAGATGCTTCAAGTCTCTGTGCGTTCCTTACAGGGTATGCAACCTTGTTCCTGGAAAGCCAAAGGATTTTGATTAAACTGACCCGTAGGACCTGAGTTGTCTTCAGATAGCATAACCATTCAGTACATTCCAGAACGGTCTGTACTGAATAAAACGTTTTTTTGGCGTTCCTTTTGGTGGGTATTTAAGTGGCCATGCTGACAGCTATCCCCAACTCATAATCCCTCCATATATTTTAAACGGTTGTTCAGTACTTTACTGTTTCCATTCACTTGTTCCAAAATGTTAAAAAATACAGGCCAGGTGTGTTGAATTTAGTCAATTACTGAACTAACCAACCCAGCTAATTGATCTTTTTAGTAAATAAACTCAGTACACCTAGTCCAGGTCGGTTAAATCAGAATCATGCGTACCCTGAGGCTCTCCAGGAACGTTTGCCTACTCCTGACTTAACACATTACTTGAAGTGGCTGAATATAATAACTGCTGTAAATACAGTTTTCATTAGACTCAGCTTGGCATTAATGATAACCAAACCTCAGCCGACTGGCATGATCCACATTTCAAAATGATTGATTGTTGCCTATAGCATTTTACAATTTCTGTGGGGTATTGACCTACTGTGCTGTCCATAAGTATTTGGACATTTACAAGTTTTGTTGTTTGGGCTCTGTACTTGAGCACATTAGATTTGAAATGAGCAATGATTAAGGGGTTGAAGTGCAAACTGTCAGCTTTTTAGTGTGATGTTATAGATCCATAAAACTGTGAACCTTAATACAGCCGTTTTCATACGCAGTGCCCCCCTCCCATTTTAGGGGTCCAAAAGTTATCTGACAAACTATCTGTAATAAAGTTTTCACATTTAGTACTATGTTGCAAGTCCTTTGCATTCAGTGACTGCCTGAAGTCTGCGACCCATGGACCTCACCAGATGCTGAGTGTGTTCCCTGGTGATGCCTGGCCTGTAGCGCAGTAATCTTCAGTTCCTGTTTGTCGGGTATTTTCTGCCCTAATTCTTGTCCTCAGCAAGTGGAACGCATGCTCAATTGAATTCAGGTGGGTTTATTGACTTTGCTAGTCAAGAACATTCCACTATTTGGCCATGAATAAACTCCTTGGTTGCTTTAACAGTATGTTTTGGGTCATTAACTTGCTGCAAGGTGAAGCGCTGTCAGATGTGTTTTGAGGAATTTGGTCAGATGAAATGAGCAGTTTCAGCCTTGATGGCCTTTATCACATGGAGGGTGTCAGCACCATGTCTTTATGAATGCACAGCAATGGGGAGAAGACTAAATTAATGTTTGGGTATTTTTTGTGCAATTTGTCTTTAGACTTCAGATTAACTGAAGTCCATAGAAAAATCTTACCAAAAATACCCAAACATTCAGTACATGCTGAAGTTTGTCTCACCCTTTTCCCTCAGAAATACGCAGGCTCTTTGGCCAACACGTTTTTAAGGTAAAAGTGTTCTTGCACCTTGCAGTCCAGATACTGGAGTTTGGCTGGTGTGTTTTAGGCATGGTACTGACTGACACATTCACGCCTACCTTCTGGGATGTGTTCCTGATCTGTCAGACTGTTTTAATAATTATTTGGGTTTTTTTCATTATGGTGAACATTTGTTCGTCATCCACTGTAGAGGTCTTCCTTGGTCTAACCAGTATATTGCCATTTCTGAACTGACTATTGCTTTCTTACTGCACCAAACCGTTAACTGTTTTGGCTGTGTTGGTAATTGATTTATTCAGTTTTTTCATAATGGCCTCTGTGACTTGCATTCATTTTTCTTTGGTCCTTGTGTTGTCAGACACCATCAGCTGACACCAAATGCAAATACAAACCTCTTGTGTGTTCACTAATGATGTAAACAAACACACATGCCTAATAAGTCATAGCTGTGCAGCCAATTCTCCGAATACTTTTGGTACACTTAAATGGGGGGACTATTGTACCTAACATGCTATTATTTTTAAAGGGTTCATCCGATATGGATAAAAATATCTACAAATTAAATGTCTTTGTCTGTTCTTTACCCCATCATCATTTTATTATTTCAAATCCAAAGTCCTGGGGTACAGACCCAAAACAGCAAAACTTGTGTTACTGTCCAAATACTTAGGCTGTATTTCCCTAGTCCTAGGCCCCTTGGCACTTGTGCAGGTATGAGAAGACTGGATGCTAAAATTGTGATATTTCTGTAATATGGGAAATGTGTCCTATACTGCTTATACCTATTTTTGTTTTTTACTGCATACAAGTGCTCTTGGTGGAAGGGGTTGCCACTGGACATGGCCATGTTTTTATTTACTCCCCATTGTCTCACTTCATGTTAGACATAAATTACCTACTCTGAATCATGTAAAAGAATCCCCTAAACATTCTTAAGCTACCCTTAAGCTATAGTTAATCCTGTGCTCCAATAAGATTCTGATAGAATGACAGCCATAAAATAGCAGTTTATTTCCCTTTTCTGCTGGTTTGTATAGCTGCAGTTAAAAGTTCATTTTTCCTGCGAGTTGATTTGCAAATCTGTTTGTGAATGGAATTTCACAGTGTAAATAGAAATACCTGTAAATAGTGGTTAATGGATGTTAGAATGCTAGACTACTTTTCTGAAACTGATATTTTTATTTTATACAATATTTCTGAGTTGTGTCAATTGAAGTAAACCATTTTTTAAAATAAAAAGACAACTGCAGGATGAAAAAAGTTTGTACTGGTTTTTAGGACATTCTCTTTGGTTACATGTAAATAATTGTAACTCAAATAAAAAGTTGCTACTTTCAATAAAACACTTTTGTCATGTCTTTGTGTGAGGAATATTCATTCTGGATATTTCATATCTTTATTCCTGAGGCCATGACTGAACTTTCTGGAAGTTTTCTCCATTCACAGAAAAGTTCAAACTGGCTCTAACCAGAATAGAAAGAGGAGTGGTCTGGTGCACAACTGAGCAAGAGGACAAATACATTAGTCTCTAGTTTGAGAAACAGACGCCTCACAGGTCCTCAACTGGCAGCTTCATTAAATAGCACTAGTAAAACACCAGTATCAACATCAACAGTGACGAGGTGACTACGGGATGCTGGCCTTCTAGGCAGAGTTGCAACAAAAAAGCTATATCTCAGACTGGCCAGTAAAAAGAAAAGATTAAGATGGGCAAAATAACAGACACTGGACATAGGAATATTGGAAAAAAGTGTTATGAACAGACAAGTCTATGTTTGAGGATCACAAAGAAGAACATCAGATGCAGACCAAATGAAAAGATGCTGGAGGAGTGCTTGTCAAGCACTGACATCCTCCACCTGACATCTGTCAAGGTGGAGGAAATATGATGGTCTGGGGTTGCTTTGGTGGTGGTAAAGTGGGATATTTGTACAGGGTAAAAGGAATCTTGAGGAAGGAAGGCTATCACTCCATTTCACAACACCATGCCATACCCTGTGGACGGTGCTTGATTGGAGCCAGTTTCCTCCTGCAACAGCTCCAAACTACCCAAGAACAATTTAGGGACGACGCAATCTCCTGGTATTCTGTCTGTAATGGAATGGCCAGCACAGTCACCAGATCTCAACCCTGTTGAGCTGTTATGGGACCAGCTTGACCGTTTGGTATGTAAGAAGTGCCCATCAAGTCAATCCAACTTGTGGGAGGTGCTTCAGGAAGCATGGGGTGAAATCTCTTCAGATTACCTCAAGAAATTGACAACTAGAATGTCAAATGTAATTGCTGAAAATGGAGGATTATTTGACGAAAGCAAAGTTTGAAGGACCCAATTATTATTTCAATTAAAAAGACATTATTTCTAACCTTGTCAATTACTATACTTTCTATTAATTTTGTTATATTTCCTATTGAAAATAATTTCATGTATGTTTTCATACGAAACAAGGAAATTTCTAAGTGACCCCAAACTTTTGAACTGTAGTTTGTGTTAATTCCCCAGTTTCAAACTTGAAGGAAGCCTTGGGGAATTATAATATATACTGACTAACATGTGAATATCTGGGAGTCTGACTGACCAAGTTATTTGGAATTCCAGGCAGACATGAGGGAAAGTATGGAGAGAAGTAATACTATTTCCCAGAGGCTAATTGGAAAGATGGTCGATGGGATCAAGTCGGTGGAATCTGTCATCTGTTTCCCTCAATATTATGCCTTTCTTCTTGTTTGTTCTGCTCTTTCTCCTCTGTGGTTTTCAAAACATAGCCACCAGGTGGCATATGCATTAACGCACCGACCATCTGTACCACAATATAGTGGTGAACCAATGGGGACACCCTCTAGAGTTGATCCCACACTAGGAGAAATACTCTTTGAATTTCTCATTCTTGCCTGGATGCACACTTGCCTCTTCGGATCCCTCGGATCTACATTCGTACCGCAACCTAAATACCTAATGAGAAAACACACCCACACAGAAACATACAATCTGAGAAGCAGTGAATAGTATATTCTTTTCTCTGACACTTCCATCATCCCCATCACATGCATGCCTGTGTCACATAAACTTCAGGGCTCCTGTTAATCTTCTAGGTTAAATCATGGACTGGTACAGCAAAAACAGCCACTAACCCAGCCACTAATCTGCATTCCTAAATGTGTGTGACCTGCACTGTAATGGATGGATTTCATGTCTCCAAACTAGCTGGATGAGTATTAGAGAGCTAGGTATCTATCTAAGCCAAGCTGGGGTTGTTCCTATTTTTCTATTTCCCACCTCGAAGATGTCAGTCTCAATTTAGTGGGAAGTAGAAAAAGATGGATGTGTGTGGATTCACAAATTAATGAGTCCCAGCGTTGATATAAGCACCAGCGCTATAGCTGGCCCCAGTAGCTGTTCAGCATCAGTGGATTACCTGTGGGACTGAACACCCATATAGTTCAATGCATAGTAAAACAGGGAATGCTTACACTGTACATTCAGACCACCACATATGCGTTAAACTCAAAGGCTCTCTATTCAATGTGTTGAAAAGCAATCTAAATCCTCTTCCTCTCTAATATAGGATTGTAAATGTTTTTACACAGTTGACGCTGATGCATGTATCTCTGGTAAGAGGTTAAGGGTGTCGATAGGGTCTTAAAATATTCTTTCCTTTTAAGGTTTGAGTTTGTGTGCACATATATTTGATATACAGAATACAATCCCCTAGATGTAACTTCAGTGAGAATATAGGGTAACACTTTACTTGAAGTGTAGTGTCATAACATGGTCACGACACAGTAATGACACATTTAGTAATATGACATATATTGCATTATTTTATGACTGGTTATGACACCTACGCAAGTCTGTCAAAACATAACAAACCATTCTGTAACACCAGTCTTCTTATAAACAGTATTTTTATGCAATATAATTATGCATGAAGTGATGTCAGATATTTCTCTTCCCCAGTGCTTTGTTTCTCATGACTGGGATGGCAGCAGTAGTAGATTTCAGGAGCAGGATATGACATCCTCTTTGTGACTAATGACCAACATAAGGGCATGTACAGCTAGGTGATAGGCCTATCTGCTTCCTATGATTATAGTCATGATGCTTCTTCTGCGACTAATAGCTAACA